>JABSTQ010003579.1:0-132176 GCA_013358835.2 Ixodes persulcatus
CAGCGGCGATCGAAGTGTTTCTAAACAAAAGTGCCCTAGAAAGATCACACAGAACTTCCACTGACAGCTTAAGAAATTTCTCGGAAGGTGGCCTGTCATCGCTCAGCTTCCTGTCCCGTGATTCTTGGTTCGGCTTTCTTATCGGTGAATGCTGCAATTTCATTGGTCTTGCAGCGATCACAAGAATCGCGAGACCCGCCACGCCTTGCTATTCTTAAAGTAGTCGGTGGTATAGACGTTAAACTGGGCGCCCACATAAAGCGGCAAAGCGGCCCCTGCATTCCGTAACTTCCATGCCGGGAAAGAACACCTCGTCCCCAGGGCCCATGCATCAGACCTCGCGCTGCATCATCAGTCAACTTCTCCCCCCCCCCCCCCCAAGCTCCAAACTTCGGTAAACACGTGTGCGTGTGAACGTGCGTCCAATACTGCCTCATCTAGAACTCACTTGTGCATGGCGTGCTCCCGGCCCATTTTTTCTGCCTTCTGCGCGAGCGGTGCGTATAAGTTGTACTTGCCCGTGCGGATCAGCACGCCGGAGCTGGTCAATTCAATATCATCAGCAGGCGCGCGGTTAATGGGAGAAGGTGGGGAGGGGGAGGCCATCGCGCCGCTTAATGTAACACTCTCTCGTGCCCCATCTACATAAAGTGACACAATACCGGTTTGTTTCGCTCTCTTTATTGGCGCTCTGCGCCATGAAAAGCGACGCTGGGGTCGATATTCCACGATTGGCCAAACGATGTACGTCTTTAGTAGGATCAATCCCCCCCGCAATAATACGTTTATTCGGCACCTGCCTTCTAGCTGGGGGGCCTCAGGCAGAGAAATAATGGAAGTGGGGAATTTTTTCATCGACGGAAATAAGAGTCGTTCACCCTTGTTGGTGTTAGACTGGTGGCAGCTGATAAAACCCGTTTGCTCAATGTCTGGCTAATGATTAGCTCAGTTGGCAGAGCGCTCTACTGTAAATGGAAAAGTCCCTGGTTCGATAGCAGGACCAGGCAGATTTTTTTAACGCGCTCCAGTACTTAGCCGTGTTTCGAGATTTTTGTTTGTCCTTTGTCCATTTTGTTCCCCTTCTCCGGGGATTATTATCTATTATTCTGTCCAGCTCGCCTACACCTTTGCAATAATTGCATTAATGTCAGACCGATAAATTCATCGATGTGTTGGTTAAGGAACACGATGACGTTACGTTTTAACCGCGCCTTTTTGGCGAGCTCGATGCCTACACCATCGAGCTTGTCTCAACAAGACGATAAGTAGCCAGGATCACGATTCGTTATGTCACGCGTACGCAGGTCCATGAATGGAAGCAAAAGTGCTGAATATTAATAGAAGCCAGATCAGAGCGCCACCTAAAAGCCTAAGCGCTGAATATTAATAGAAGCCAGATCAGAGCGCCACCTAAAAGCCTAGGTGTTAATAGCGAGAAATACTCAACTTTATGCATAAAACGCCATGCAGTTTTTCGAGCCATATAGGTCGGGCGATCTGTGTCGGCGTCCCCCAGCATAAAAAGAAGATTAATTGTTGCGAACTCTTTTGTGTATAGACAAATTTAGCAACTCACGAGCCCCATATGAGTGTCGCAAAAAAGACCAACCATTACTTAATACACACTAAGAACACACCCACTTATTCGAGCTGGCTGAGGCGACAAGGTGATATATTTTTGCCTCACGTTCACGTTAAGTTTTATGAATATTCCGCAACAAATAACTGAACAAATATCGGGACATCGAAAGCTTGCCACAAAGCGGATGTATGAAAATAACTGTTCGCAATATCTAGTTCGACGCAGGCAAGGCTCAGCAGTGCACAAAATGGTGTCCTTTGGTTTTCGGTTCACTTCATTAAAATTTCAGAAATCCAGGCACGCCACGTCCCGCATGCCTATTTTGTTTTTTTCTCTCGCGCGCGCGGCATTAGGAGAACATTATTTTTGCGTGCAACTTCCCCTCTCTTTTAAGCTCACTCGCTAAATACTAGGAACAGAATATTCCCTTTTCCTGTCCAAAGTGAAACATAAACTAGTTCATGCCTTGCTGCTCCTAGAGTGTTAAATTTCCCATCAATAGTCGCCTTCACATCGAGTTAGTCTCTTCCGCCTAGGCCCTAATGTGTCAATGTTTTTCTTCCCTCGTTGATTTTTTTTTTCTTTTTATACCAGCACCTAAGATAATAGGGAGTTTTCGTAGATCGTTTTGGCAGTCCCGCAACGCTTTCCGCAACCCGCTACGATACCCGGAACTCTGCGGTCAAGGCCATCGGCGCGCAGGCGCAGTGGTGGCTTCTTCGTCGCGGAGGGCTTAGCGGAGGTGGAAGCGCGGTCTACGAAAACTCCCTAATGGCAGATATTTGTGCCTATATTAAATGTTGTTTTCTCTCTGGCGCAAAATGCCACCCCCGTGATTCACTATAGGCCAGTGTTGGCGGTAATGCGTTACAAGTAACGGCGTCACAGGTAACGCGTTAGTATTTCCGCTAACGGTGTAACGCACTCGTTACTTTTTCACATCTGTAACGTGTAACGTACGTGCCTACCTTATTTCCAGTAACGTAACGTAGTTCTCGTTACATATTAACGCTATAGCGTTTAGGAGCTAGTGTCGCAGAAAATCCGGCGGTAACGTCGGCGTCGGTGTCTGAGCCGGCGTCGGTGGGGCCAAAAAACATCCCATAATGCAATGCGCGCAGCCACGTGTATCACACGTGGCGTCACACGCGGCTGCGCGCGTTGCATCGTGGGATTTATTCGCTAAATTTGGCGGCAAAATTTTCCCCCCCAAATTTCGCGGAAACTTTTCCCGCCAGGTATAGCCGAAACTTTTACAGACAAATTTAGCGGGTCGATAGGGTCATGACGTGACACATGACGCTACCGACTAGACAACGCACACACGCTTGCACGGCTCGGAAACGAGCACGCGTTTAGATGAGAAGGTTTTGCGAACCGGACCCGGATAACGCTATCGTGTTCCACTCTTAAAAGCGAAGCTTAAGTGTCAACCAAATTTTTCTTCCCTAGAGTTAAAAAAACAAGTTACAGTTAAACTTTTTTCGTGTTTCTATGCGCCAAGTTATATACTTTTTGCGTCTTTTTTTGCGCTTTTCTTTTTTTTTCAGTATTTAGGTGGAACCTTTAAAAACTATAAGGTAATTATGTGCAGTTTCTGGATGGAAATAATAGGGAGCTTTCATAGATGGTTTTCGCCGTCCCGCAACGCTCTCCGCAACCGGCTACGATACCCGTTCCGGTTATCGTAGCCGGTTGCGCAGGGGCGGCTTCTTCGTTGCGGAGGGCTTAGCGGACGGAGAAACGCGGTCTACGAAAACTCCCTAATGTTTCTCGAAATATGGCGCTTATGCATGCGTGTAGCGTCCAAGAGTAAAACGATTTAATTCATAATTAAGAACGTAACGCGAAAGTAGCGTGCGTTACTTTTTAACAGTAACGGTAACGGTGACGCGTTCCTTTTATTTTGAGGTAACGTAGGTCGGTAACGCGGTTCTTTTACTTGCAAGAAACGAGTAACGTATTTCCTCACTTTTTTTTTGGTAACGCTAGCAACACTGTTATGGAACAATAGAATTGCAATTGCCGACTAATGAGACACGTTAGTGTCTGCATTATGTAGCGTTTCACATAATGGCGCACGTTTGCGCTTTGACTCTTAATAACTTAGAGAGAGGAGGCACGCGGCAACTTCATGCCTATGTGCTTTTTCATGTCTATTTCAAAAGAGATGACATTATACGTCAGTTTCGTTTTATAAGTAGGACGGGTACACTATAGACGATTCCAAGCATGGCGCCCCGACTGGTGCCTTTTGCGCGCAAGCACGTGCAGCTTGCGCGTGAACATAACTTTGGCAAGCTTGCAACGTGCACGGGCTCGTCCGCACGTGCAGAGACATGGCGGCGGCCAGTCGCCTTGCTTGCTATCGTCTATGTGTTGCCGCGCTTTTAGTTGCCCGCTAACATCTAGATCACGGTGTCCCTAGCTACAGCTACCACGGCCGCGGAATAAGCGAGGTTGCGAACAGCTCATTCATAACCAGATGTGTCCGCTTTTTCTTTTTATTTTCTTGTTTGACTGATTGTCGTTGTCACTTCTACAGCGACAAGCAATATCGAGGCCTGGAAAGAAATTAACGCAACAAAAAATAAAGCGAATAAATAAATTTAAACAAAAATTACACGGGGAAGATGCAAGGACACGACTGCAGTCACGAAGAAAAGAGCACACAAAGCTGTCGCCCAAGATCAGCGGAGAGAATTGATCGATGACTTGATTACGAAACGACGTGACCGGGTGAACTCTGTAAGAGTAAAGAGGGGGATAAAACATAAATATGTAGGGCTATATTAGACGAACAAATACGAACCGAAAATATTATCCGACGGTACCGAAGTTCCCCGCGTATACGCACTTGACTGAGCAGCGGCATTTTATCTATACTACATGAGAACTATCTCCGATCCTCGTGACAAATAACAACAACCGAAACTGCTCACGTTACGAGAATTTTTGGGTCACCGCGTGTGGGTTACGAAAGCCTGGACGTCATCTGCCCGCTGGAAACGCACCAAAAGACGTGTTGTGGTGGAATTCGGTTTAACAAATTTTGTATATATTTAATGTGTTTTTTTATATGAGGAGGTTAACTGCTGGCATTCAAAACGACCGTTAGGTAGCGCAAGTATTTGCCCTATTTCAAAGGTTCAGCCGTAAGCGGGTATCCATCCAACCATTTGGGAGAAAGAAAAAAAAAAGTGTGAACAGTCAGGTCTGTCGGCTTGAGCACGACAGACACATGACCGCCCGATCCAAAGGATGCATCTACAACCATCAGAACCGTCATAATTATCCTCATTGCAGGCAAAAAAAAAAAAAAAAAAAGCGTGGATCCAAATACGCGCGCAGCAGAAAGGAAACTGATTCGGAAATTATTGCAGTGATATATGAAAAAAAGAAACCCGTGGGAAACAGGTATGCAGACAAAGCCAGCCTTGGAAATGTATAGACTGTTGAAAACAGATATTTTTAGAAGGAGGTACCTACGAAAGGTTTTCTGTGGAGCTTTTTTTTTTTTGTTCCAGGCATGTACGGGAGCGTTGCGGACTATACCCGTTTTCACCTCAAGAAAAAAGCAAGTTTTGCGCATTGTTCGTACGCGGCGCGAAGCAGTTCTAACGAAATTTGGTTGTCGGAGGAAAGAGCGATGCCTTTGGCATTTCAGACTAGTGCGTCTTGATAAGATAGCATAAATCTAATCTCAAATTCACCTACAAATGTCTTAATTCTCCACAGAAAGGGGGAAATGAGTAATGCTCCTTGAGGTGCCGGACTTTTTTTACTACGGTTCTTGAGGTGAAAACGGGTATAGGCACATAGCTGATATCAATAATGGGCACCGCGTGTGAAGCGTGTGGGGGTCTTCAGACCCCGGCCCGCTGAACTCCTTAGACCGGCCGCCCGCAGCTGACCGGGGTCCTTCCAGCGAAGCCCGGATCGCGGCTCGCTTGCGTAACGGACACGCGCTGCTCCCGGCGCAAAAAGATGTGCGCCTAAGAGAAAACGGCGCGGCGACGCGCTCCAAATGCGCCAAAGAAGATACCAAAAATGAAACGAGAGAAACTGCACCGTAACGAGGTTCTCCCGCCACGACTGAACATTGGGATCACCAGCATCACCATTCTTAGACCCCGGCATCGTCTCTGCGTAATTATATGTTAAACATTTAATTGCGTTCACATGTACTCATCTGTCACAACCATTGCCTATTGTCAACATTAATTTTATCATTCTAATTAAATTTTGTTTTCCCTGCGCGCAGGTGCAAGAGCTTCCGTGCGTCATTTTATGCGTGGTGAGTTTTCTCGGTCACAATTGTTGTCCAATGTCATAATTAGCCAAATGTTAAATTTCAAATTGAAGTACATGCATTCATCAACCAAAGGTGCGCTTTTGTTTTCTTACACTTACTCTAACATTTATTTCTGCGTTTAAATGCTTATCTAAGTTTGATTATACAGTTTTTCCTCGTTTATAAATACTGTCTCTCTTTTTTTTTTTTTTTCAGCTATCGAAACTGCGACAGATACCTAATCCGGAGCCTTAGCACAAAAAAGGTTGGAGACCCCTCTTACCGTGGAGTGACGTCTACTACAGTAAAGAGGTACGCCCTGTGTAGCCGGAGGTGGGTCTGATTTTGTAAAAGCTCTGGGCTCTCAACACAAACAAGCAAACATAGCATCAGGGAAACTAGAGATAGCCAAGCGGAGCTGAACCCGGTTCCGAAGAGTCGCTATGACTGCAGGGATCGGTATTTTTTGTGATAATATCGTAGGGCTTAACCTTAATTTTGTTTTATAAATATATCTGTAGTAGCAGTCCAAATTGAAAGCACTGGCTAGATGGCGCAAGCCGACCCCCGATTCAAGGTGTTTAATCGTACCCCCATCCATCAATTGCGAGTTTGTTCAGCTTCGAAATTTCGGCTCACTTCCATAAATAGGGGTTCCAGAAGTAAGAACAACTTTCACTCAGTCATCGATCGACAAGTGACTGACAGACCCAAAAAGCGCGACGAATTTGCGACGCTTTCAGAAAACAACTCAAATTTGCAGAAAATAACGAGCGACGGAGAAATGCAACTCTGTCTTGCTAAAACGGGGAAATTAATAGGGAAAACCTAAAACGCTTGGAGAGAAAAAAGAAAAAAAAACACGTACATCTGCGACTTTCGGACATTTTTATTTATTTATTATAAACAAAATCTGTGGAAATTTTGAAATTTATCTAAGTTCACTCTCATGTTCACTACTATGCTCTAAAGTCTCATAATTTTTTTTATTCTCAACGATGTTTTACTTGCCTGTTGTTGTTGTTTTTACTTCTTCTAGGTATCGTTTCAGGAACAGATTAGAAACTCCATCTCACGTGCGCGCTTTCTGAGCTATCCCTCCAAATGAGCGCATCGAAAGAGGCTTAGGTCCCCTCTTGCGTTTCCTGTCGACCTCTAATAACCCGACCTGGACTCCTCCGCGGAGCTTATAAAATCCAAATCGGTCGAGGAATTTTCGGGTTCGTTCGGGCAGTTCCTATCGAATGTCACGACGGGTTCTCGTTTTCCGCGCACTTTATCTTTCCAAATGGCCACGCTCCGTTTCACCTTACGTTGGACCGCAGCGGATGTCAGGAGCCATCACAGCCATTCCCGTGCCGCGTAAATGTCACGTGACCTCCTGAAGGGGCCGAACAATGCGCGGATAAACCCACTCGCATATCTTTTTTTTTTTTTTTTTTTTTTTAGAAAGAACACGTTTAAAAACAACATAAAGTCGATGCCTGGAGCCTTAGCACTTGGATTGTTGGGATTCATTCGAAACGTACACATAATATCAGAGGTAAATCGCACGCACAGATCACTGGCTTACATGTACAATCGCAGACATACAATCATGATATCATCACAGCAGCGCTTGATTGGTTGGGATGGCTTGTATGGTCCACTCCGGTTCGTCGCAAGACGAAACGAGTATATACCGGTTTTGGAAAGGACTTGGCAAAACGGCGAGTTCCTTTTTTTACGCAAACACCGTAGGAGGACGTATACGAAGAGAACGGGAGCTCAGACAGACCAATCCAAAAGCTACCGGTCTTTTTTTTTTTTTTTGCGTAGACTGTAACGGATTGGGTTTTTGCTGAGACAGGGTGTAGCTGGATAAAAGGGGTAGTTAGAAGGCGGCCTCGTCACGAAGGTCAAAGGTTAAAGAACGAACGGGCGTCGAGATTAGACGTCTTTAAGAGCCAGTGGCTGAGTTTCCGCGGATGCGACAGTCGTCATATCTGGATTCGATGCGCTACATTTGCATGCATGTATGAGGGGCCAATGACAACGTAAGGAACGCGGCGTATCGAATTTTAAGCACCTTAATATCAATGAGATTGAGACATAAGCCAGTAAGAAAGCAAAAAAAAAAAAAAAAAGATTGCGGTGCAAATTGCATTGCAATTTGTGTTGCTACGTGAAGCGGCATTTCATCTCCAGCTGTGCGGCTTTGCCTCCCAGAGCCGTCTTTCAAAATGTCCTCAATCTTACTTCAGGGTAAAGGGATTCGTACCTTGGCGATCGAAAACCTACCCGCGTCCAGCGCTGCTCTATCTGTGTTGTCACGTGACACGACTCGCCGGAGTAACTCGGATCCAATTGGGTAAGATTTGGAACTCGGCCCAGGCGTCTTCACTCCTGTTTACCCCATTGACTTTCCCCGTCGGGGCGTGTCAATTTTCCCGCTAAACTTAGCGGGTATACTGACTTTATGTGTAGGTCACGTGACGACTATTTTCCCGCTAAATCTAGCGGGGAAACTGAGTTCGAGTATATGTCACGTGACGTCGCTTTTTCCGCGCGGGGGAACTGAATTTATGTCACGTGACATCATTATCTCCTCAAAATTTAGCGGTGAAACGAAATTTGTGTGTAGGTCAGGTGACACGAAGTGGTGTGACGTCATTTTTTCCCAATAAATATAGCGCAGATGCTGAACCGGTTTGAGGTCACGTGGCGCCCATTTTACCGCTAAATCTAGCGGGAAACTGAAGTGACGTGACGTCACAGGCCACGGCTTCACAAAAATGTGGCTTCACGAAATCCGGAGCAACCAGTCAAAGAACGTTGCACATTAAAAATGAATCCCGAAGCAAGAACTAAAACGTGGGAACATAAGGAGACACGTTCTGCGTTTCTTAGCGGAACTATAGAAAGATTTTATAAAAAAAACCTCGCGGTGAGGTCCTTTGTGGTAACACTTCAAAGGATCCCGTTCACACGGGAGCGTTCGCCTACCGATGTTTTCTTACGTTACGTTACGAGTCGCCGAGACATCCGGGTTTCATACGTCGCGTGCGAAGCTATCTCTTTCAATAGGTTGGCACGCTTCCCTCTGGGCTTCCACCACCCCCAATACCTGATCCCGGAAGACTAATAAAGTTTCCTCCTCCTCCTCCTCGCGCGATGCATGGGTTCCGCTGATTCCCGCCGTCGTAAGCAGACGTAATTCTTCCGTAACGCAACATAACGAAAGAAGACGGGGCTGCGTGAACGGGCCTTGCGTAAGATAAACGGGCCGAAAAGCAGTTCACCAAACGAGCGCCCACCGTTGCTGCCCCTGCACGCTTGGGGCTCGGGGGACTCCGAAGCGTTATCGGATGTAGGAAGCCCGCGTTGGAGGCGGGACAACTGAAGGGCCTCTCTACCGTTCTCATTCTTTCAGCGGCCGTACAACCGCCAACAGAAGTTGTACAGCATAACCGATCGAGTAGCCGTGACAGCATTTACTACTTCTACTACTAATAATAATTATTGTCTTCATTTTGCCAACAACAAAGGCAACTAACAGAATGCGAACAGCAGGGAGGACTTGCTCCACCTTCAGAGCGAGCTTCAGTACCTTCGAAAGCGCTTCGGCGCCTCGTGACGCAGTTTTCTGCACGTTACTCGAAAAAAAGTAATTGATTACAACTATAATTACTCTAGCTTAAGAGAGGTATTCAATTAGATTACTCGAGACTAAAAATAATCGGCCGTTTCTCGAAAAAAAAATAATTACTTCTCCGATTCTTTCAGATTGTCAAAACGACAGAGCTTTCTGCCGTTCCCTGAAAAGGTGTCTGTCATAAAGTCTAATATTGATTTAGAATCGCCGGATTATGAGCTACTTATGTTTTAAATCCACCAATTTTGGTGAACCAACGTCCTCTCGGGGACAATGGTTCCAAGATTCCTCGGTGGGAAATTTGTACGGACAAATCGGGCACCATCAGAAACGGGAGAGGAAACAAAGATTAACGTTTACGAGTAATTTTAGTATTAAAAAAGTAATCAGATGACTGATCGTGATTACTTCCTAATAAATACGATCTAATGATTGCAAAATTTCTCAAGATATTTATCGATTACGAGTAGTTTGATTACTTTTAACGAGCATAATGCGAGTCTGCTCATGAGCTTCGAGCGTCGGCGACTCGAGCAATACTGTCTTACCAACGACGCAGGAACGGGGAGGCGACACACTATTTTTCATGCCTTTACATACATTCACCGCATTAAAATCTGTCTTACCAACGAACTAGCCACACGTGAACACTAGGATCGAGGCACAGTGCAGTATTATACATGGCTTGCTCGTGACGTCATCGCCTCGTGCTGGTGGTCATTTCTATTTGTTCTTGCCGAGAATAACAAGTTTGATGGTGCGAAGTGTATGCTGTCGAAGGTGCGCGCTCGGCAGCAATACCACCACGATGGCCGCTGTTGTGACGTCAGTGCAAGCCATGTGTACTGAAAGTAACATCCGAGGCACGACAGGAGAGCTACACGGATAGTTAAAAATAGTGTTACCTTTCGATGACGTCATAAGTGTGACGTCATCTACGAGGGCGTCGAACATGGCTCGTTTTGGAGCATCGCTCCCAGTTACAAATTCGAGATGTTATCGACGAGAACACGAGTACGCCCAATTTGAAACGCCCTGTTCACGAATCCTGCGTCCAGGCCTCGTGAGCGAGAGCTTCGAAACCCGTGACCCCACCTACACATCCTCTCCCTCCGAAGAAACAAGAAATTAAAAAAGAAAAACAGCAACAAATCAGGACACCCGGTCGAATCTGTCGGCCACCGGGAGAGCCACCCGGAGTATAAAGGGAGCGAACACGGGTTGCGCGCATACACGCATCAATAATTCTCGGCGACGATACCGCCCTAGTATCTGCTAAATGAGCTATGCCCCGTGCTTTCCAGCCTTCACACGCGCAGACCCGTACAGAAGACGAAAATGTTTAAAAATTGATCTAAATAGAAGAAAGGGAGAATACCGAGAGAAAATGAAAGATAGGTGGAGATGAGAGGGCGAGGGGACGTCAGATCAGTTCTTACCGATTACTGGCTTTGCGCACGTGCTTAGAACGGTGCTTGGGAGAAACAAAAAAATATATCAAACAAAGTTCAGCCTAACAAAAAATCACTAGTTTTAAGTTTCATATGCTAGGTATTTTAACGCCAGACAAAACAAAAGAAAAAGACACGAAACAAAGCTAGATTGCACGCACAATGGCTTCACGCGGTCAAATGAGAGAGACGATCCAAAAGAAGTAGGGTTGCTGAGGTCAGAATACGGTCGTAGAAAAGCTCGTGCCTTCGATCAAACGACTAGTATCGACTCCCAATTTACGAGTGAGCTATTGCATTTGTGTTTGTATTTATGCGGCGATTCCCTTTGAATCGGGTTTGTGATGGTGGACAGAGACATCTGCCGGCAATGGCGCGAGACGCAGGTGCCAATACTCGCCCCTTCCGCCGAAAAAAACAAAAAGTAAAAAAATAAATAGTCACGTACGCGTACGTCTTCTCACAAGCACATGAGTTAAAAAGGGGGAATAAAAAAAAAATGGCCCGATGATCCGAGGGGCGTGGCCACCCGAAGATACTCAGCCCCATCTGTCGGATCATTTTTCAAGCGGCTCCACTGCCTCGGCAGTCGCTCAATTTTCGAGAACAGCGCACCGATGGAGTCGGGATAGCCCAGAATGTATGATACGGTCAGTTTCCCTCCCCCCTTCCTTCTCTCATTCTCCCTAGAGGCCGTTCCGCAGGCATACTTGGGTTCCCTCCTTCCTTACGCTCTCCCACCTTCGTTCTTAATTATTTATTTTTTATTCGACGTCGCTCTCACGTATTACCTTGTTACATTCTAAACGTTATCATAAACTTCAGGCTGCGGTATTAAGGCTGATGTATGGTACATCGGAAGCAGCAGCCGATATCTCCTTTCAAAACGATGCACATCGAGATGCAGGGATCCGATAAAGTGGCAAACCAAACAGTGCGGAACCAATAATGCGCAAGCTCCTTTATTTTTCTTTTTTTCGTACTAAACCCTGCCTTCTCCTTCGCTTCGATCTGTCTTTCTCTTTTCATCTCTCTCTCTCTCTCTCTTTCTTAATTGTTGCAGTCAGATAGAAGCGCATGACAGACCGCCCGCGAACAATTAATCAAATCAAGATGCTTGGACTCGCAAACATCTCAGTTCGGCGATAGCCCAAACGGCAAGCGTCTAACGAAGACAAGAAAAAAAAAAACAAATTTTTGCCATTCGTTGAATGCTTAACACCCTAGCCCCTTGAGCATTAGCTGGGCTTCGTCACGTCATGGTTGGAACTTGGGAGTTATCCACAATATGTTAAAACTAGTGAAACTCTTGCTGAAAAATGGAGAGATATTGTCACGAATGACTATTGATGAGGCCACGAAACTGAAGGAAACTAAACGCTTAATGGGGCGAACTTGTGCCTAAAACGATATAGAAGAAGTCTAGCGTCGCAGGCGTCGATGGCGGCGTAACAGGAGGACTGAGTGCTGGGGCGAGACTGAGTTCGGCTCGCCACGCGGAGCCCCTTATGTACACGCGTGGGCTCCTGGAACAACCGGCGTAGAAGGTTTGGCGCGTAGAACATTCAAACCTCGAACAAGCAACGGGGTTCTCGAATTTATCAGAACGGCACTTTTCTTGGGAGCCAAGCACGATAACCGTTCGGCCATGGACGCGCTTGCTTGGGGACGCGCGTGGCACAATGTGATTATGTCATTAATTGGACACCCTCAGCGCACAAGACTAAATGAAGACGAATACGCTGTGCGTGCGTATGCTTTCGAGTTTCGACAATAAAATGAAGCATTATACGATCGTTGAAGCTCACACTGTCAATTTCGTCAAGCAACAAATTTAGCTAGAAAGATTTCTGGTCTGTAAATTAATACACATTTATGGGAGTATAATTAGCTGAAGATGCCGTCTGCATGAACGTGAAATGTTTTGAATGTGTAAGCATCGCACAGACGTAGTATGTCGTGTATATGTATATACATGTAGTTCGGTCTATTTGGCTTGAAATTTTATACTTGGAGAATTTATATTTTTTCACTTAAAAAAGGAACGATTGGAACAAGAATGAGAGAGAGAACCGCGATTTCCCTTTTAAACTTACTTGGGGAAGCCGTCTGATATTTAGTTTTCCCGTGCTCGACATTTGGAAGTTGATCTGGATATATGCACAAGTTAAAACTGCGATAAAATATTCTTAAAAAAGTATCGTTTTTTTTTTCTTTGGGGGGGGGGGGATTTTGTGGTTTTAAAAACAAGTCTAACGATTCGTTTTCCTTTTGTTTTGTTCTACTTCTCGAAATCTTTTTCTAGAACACAATTGTCGATATACTTTTGAGATTTCAGGAGCAGGTTACATCTCAGTCTTCAACATAACATAAAAAAAAGACTCCTACAAACAATATTTTTTTAAAAATTCGGTATGACCAATTGACTGCCTCGGAAGTACAAGATCATTCTTGAAATGATGTATAAAGTAAAACGAAGTACAGACGCACAAAAAACAAAAGTCTACATATGCTCTACGACATGTAATTGAGCTCCCCCTTAGATCCCTCAGCCAAGACGTGGGTGAGATGGGACTCATCTCAGCGAACACCATGTTGGAAGGGGCAAGGGTTAGGCGCCGCTGAATCGATCAACAACGCGGGAAAATGGCCGACGGGTGCCAAGAGAGGAACATACCATTATACTGCGCCAGTACTCCAAAACGTCGAAAACGTGATAGATGAGTCCCGGCAACGTTTCTACGAACAGAGAAGCTCATTTTAATAAACGCGCTATATAGAAAAAATAGCAAAAAAGAAAAGTTGTAATTTCACCTTGACACTGTCGAACTCGCTGCTCTAATGAGACAATTCATTTTTTATGCTGTCTTTTCTGGTCTTGTCGACCTGTCAAAAATTTGTTTATCGAAAGTCAGTTTAATTATTCGGTTTACATAAAACTTACTGTTTTACAAGCAGGAACAAAAGCGAAGGTTGTACCGAGAAGTCGTGTCTGGTTAGTTCTATCGGAAAACCGATAGAACTAACTTTTCGACAATTTCCAGCCACACCCGGTGGCGGGAATTAGCCTTCAACTAAGCGTTGTAGATTATAAAATCGATTTTATGTGAGCACTGCAAAATATCAACATTAAAGGGGCACAGAAGTCATATTTGAAAGAGGTCGTTTTTGATCTTATATTGTTTAAAAATGTTATTTCCCACATATACCAAGTCTTATAATAGAAAACCGCTCCATCTCAGGGCAAGAGAAAAACAAGCGCCCACTTTTTTTCTCGCGGACTACATTGTGTGAACTAATGAAAGCCCTACAATACGCGCCGATTCCGAATGATTTTATTATAAGCTGTTTTGTAGAGGGCCTGATAGGTACACATTCGTATAGGACTTCTCTTTTTCTCCGCGGGCGGAGCCATCGCTTGCAACTCGCCGACAAGCGCCCCTCGTCAACCACTTCACTCGGTAGAAAATTCTTCTCAAAAAGGGCGTGTCGCGATATTTGAACACGCTTTTAACGAGGAAATAAGCTGCGCACGATTGTGATTTCGGGTTTGTTGGGATGCTTATAGCGTCTAGATTGAGTTGCCACCCCAAAAGGACGATCTCAGAATCGACTTCAGTGTCCCTTTACGATAAGCTAAGTTACGAAAAGTTACAGAAAATGAAACAGCAATTCTCACGAAAAAACTTGAACGCACCTTGCTAGCATACCCCATGTTCATCGACTGTACAACTCGAAACATTTTGTAAATTGAGCGCGCACCAAACTTAACGTTGTAAAGTTTGGTGCGCGCTCAATTTACAAAATGCTTCGAGTACACTCGAGAGGATGGCGGTGGGAGAGTTCGGTTTAGGGACGCAATTTATTGCCGCCGGAGGTCCCGGCCATTTGGAAAGCGATGAAGTTTGAAGACATTGCAGCCACAGTTGCCTTGTGAGATCCCGTGCGCGATGCAGACGTCCTCCGATAAGATTCTCCACTTTTGGTTGTTATTCGCGCAGGCTATTATCCAACAATGGTCTCCCGATTACCAGGGGATCGTCGTCATTCAATGCGTTAGCTCTAATTAAATTTGGAAGTGAAGAAAGAGATCAAAATGTGAAGAAAACAAGCGAACTTGGAGCAGCACACGCGTCCAAGTCGTTAATACGGGTCTTCCGCAGTTACTTCTGACGTCATCAAAGTGAGATCGAGCGAAGACGCATGACTGGTCACGAGCGCTGCCGCTGCTGCGTCACAGCGTTCGGCTGGGCCTTGTGTCCAATCAGCGCGTCGAATGACGCTCGGCGTCGCCCTCGGCCAACTGCGGAGTTGACGGCGCCACCCGACTGCGCGTTCCATGGAGGAAGAGGAGGTCGTTCCGGGCCTTGGTTATTCTAGGTGGTGTTGCCACAGACCTGTGACTTGACATTATTTGTCGCCTCAGTGGTAAGCGCTGGAAGAGTGTATAGTGGCAGGATATATGTTAACGTGATTGACATGACTGCAAAACCTTATTTTCTGTTAGGACGCTGTTTCTTCTCTTCTTTTTTTCTTGGGGGGGGGGGGGGGAGGGGGGGGGCGGGGGTGGGGGGGGAGGGGGGATGTGCTCCAGCGATCATTGAAAAAGGAATTACGTATGAACCCGACTGGTATCCGGCTCCTCGGCGTTATTAACGGTGACCTTGTACCTCATGATATGTTTTTCTTAGCTTGTGTAGCATATGGCGCTCACGCATGGCCATCGGGCATGCCGACCCGAATAAAAAAAAAGTGCACTGTTATTTTTTTTCAGTTTTGTAAAAAGAGTGGAGAGTGTGTTTGCTAAGTGTGAGCCGAAGCCCGAGTGGCTAGGCATTTGTAAGAGTCTGCTCGATATGCGAGAGTTTTAACATGTTCTGCAAAAGACCTGCGGAACTTTTAAAGTGACTTGACATGTTCGTGTTTTACAATAAAGAAAGAAAAAAAAGACTGTAAAACCTGCAATATCCAGTAAGTTTTAGATACGATACATGTGAAATGCAAACACAAAGTGCAAAATGCAAACCGTCAAGGAACTTGATAATGTGGAAGCTTGGGCTAGTTGGTAATTCATGCTTGGATGCAACAGCGCGGATGAACAGTCACACTCACAGGCACACAAGAAGGAAACAGACTCGCAGCGCTGACTAACAACTCAGTTCTATATTTCTTCTTCCTCAAATCTTCAACTTCTTCTCATTCGCCGTTAATGAGAACATATTAAAGTTTTACACACCAGAAACCAAACGGCCAATAAACATTAATAAATAACTAATAATTAAAGGACAACTAAAGAAATAATATTAAAAAATTAAATTAAAATATATAAAAATAAAAAAAAGAATCATTAAAAAATAAAATTAAACGAAACATTCCCCATCACTATTGGTGCTATGATGTTATCTCGAGATAATCCAATTCTTTCTTTGATAAAGCTAAGGATGGGACACTGACACATTGTTTGTCCAACCTGGTTATTTTTTCAGCTTCGATGATCTCTCGTGTCAGCTGATTACCACTGCTGGCAATAACAGTGCAGTTACTCAGGTCCGCTGAACACCCGCGATCCCGGCATATCCGCGCTGTTCCCTCCAAGTTAAGGAACTCCTCACTTGGTGACCCGTCCCGTCAAAATGTAGAGAAATGAAACACGGAATTATGCGAAATCATTTTTTTTTTCACCCTGAAATACTTTTGATAGTCACGAAAGAAAACACGCAAAAGAGAACAAGTATAGGGAAATATACGAACATATTTCAGGAAAACGGGGAAAAAGGGGCAGAATTGCTCCCCAAATTATTTTTCCGATAGGTCAACGACTCGCCGCTTGGAGCTAATATATATCCTGAAGGGTCTGAGTGCGTAGAGTTGCAGAGATATAAGGTCGAAGCATTTTGTACTGCCTTTATCTTTTTTTTCTTATTTATTTATTTATTTTTTTTGTAGATCCAGCAACTTGTTTTTGTTGGGGCTCCGGAAGAAAAGCACTCAGGGCGGTCTGTCTCATACGACGACCAAGTTAGTTACTTTAGGATAAAAAATAAATCAATAAACTCTCGACTCGGCAAACTCGTGAGATTTTCATAAATTGGGATAATTAAGAAGACACTGAAAAACAAGAGCGTTTCGGTGTTAAGCCGGGGTCACTCTGCTTGTACATCCTACAAAAGACAGTGTGCATACAGACTCGAACGCGCGAGTCACCGCGAGATCCGCCGTGCTTCGGATGCCGCATGGCAATGAGTTCGAGGGGAAACTTGGCACGCGGCATTCGAACCAGGGATATTGCGGTGACTTGTGTGCGCAGACTGTCCTTTGTATGATCTATGAGCAGGGTGACCCCGGCTTTAAGCTTTCAACACAGGGGAGTACCTGTAATATCCAAGCAGTACTCGAAGAAAATAACGCGAGAATCGTGGATACTTAACATTTTAATAAGGTCTTTTCTTTTTTTCAAACTTCAATGCGTTCTTTAAAAATAAAATAAAAAGCTATCATGACAAGCAAGAATGACTGTCTGTGTAAACACGACCAATTCAAAGATACAGCCTATTCACACTGTTCTCTTTTCTGTTTCTTGTAGTTTTATAGTCACTTGAAGGATGTGACTTATTATTAGAGAGTTTCAGATTAGGGGGCCGCTACACTTTGACTGCCCCAAACAGCTTGGGGCGTCAGACTAGGCAATCCCAGTCCTTCTGCGCGTGCGCAGTGCGACCCAAGCTGCTCGGGTGACCCAAAGCGTAGGGGTTTTTCCCTATTCCAAAACTCCCCAATATATGTTCACGCTTCGGCGGTTTAGTGATTGGCTAGCCGGCGTTCTGATTGGCTAATGCCTCAATACCACTGATTGCCGAGCGATCGTCCCTGCGGTGGCGCGCTGCTTTGTCTACGAATGGTGGCAAAGCGAGCTTGTTTTGAAGAGTTGGTCTATACGGCGAGCAAGTTCACCTGACCTCGTTTGCTTACCCTTGTTTACCCTAAAAGATGCGTCCACGCGGTCTGGTTTCCTCACCATCGCGCCTTTCCCTGCGCCTTCGATGTGTTGCCCTTTGATTGTCGTTCGCCCCTCCTTACGCTCTGATGCGCCAAAGGCGCGTTTTGGGGCACTTGCGGGACGGGTACACCCGCCAAAATCTCACAAGATGAGTATTCACCCTCAACGTGAGGTTTGCGTCTCTGAAGCCCGTATGGCTATCGGCTAACATCTCCCAAACTGTAATGTGAGGGGCGCTCCAATAATTTACGCGGTAAAAAAAAAAAAAAGAGACGGTTGCCCCTTTTTTTGTTACTCTAAGTTTAAAGTAGGTCGTTCCGATACCTCCGATAACGGTGCCCGATATCAAAGAAGATGAGCACGTAAAGGAGTAGGCGGAGTATCAGGTAACGTTATCGGAACGATCTAATAGAACTCCCTAATATCCGAAAATCGCTCGGATATTACGGGGCGTTCAATACTTCGCTCGATGCGGCACAGACGCTCGCGTCTTGGGGGAAGGGAACGGGAGCCACTGTCCTCCTCGCCCCCTGTCGCTCACACGCTCTTTATTTCTACACGCGGAAGGACCTACGGCCAGGCGGTCATATTTAATCATCACGGCACAAATTGGTGGGAAAGGTTCTTTGTTTAAGCGTAACCTGAGCGAACAATGAAGCCCGGACGTCGAAGTTCGGGGCCTTATTCCGAAAAGCGATCGCTCAAAGAAAAGGGGGAGCACGATGTGTCATCTCCAGTGATGTCTTGCTGAGGGTTGTGGATGAGCGCAGACCTTTTTAGAAACGTATTTTGTTCGTGGGAAGCCGGAGAGCCCAAGCACCTTTTTGTGTCGAAAGTCTAGAGTCAAGTCTGCGGAGCGTTTTGACAGCGGGTATGTTAAAGGTGCCCTGAGCAGATTTCTGAAATCGCCTAGATATGCGGATAACTCAATCTGCGGGCTCTAAGCATCCTAGAAATCCAAAAAATCATAACGATGCGCGGCCGATTTTTCTATTAAAAAAACAATCAAAGATCGAAGTCATCTTTTATTGGTCACATGCCAGGACGGCATGTGACCAATAAAAACGCGAAATCTTGTTGAGATTGAAAACGCTATTATTACAAAATGTGTATGCTTTTGTAGATGATAGAAGCAAGTAAGAGTAGTTGAAAAATATTTTTCGCGGAGAGGGAACATAATACTGCAATAATCGTCTCAAAAATAGCAAACCACGGTGGTGGTGGTGGTGGTGGGGGATCGGTGACCGAGTGGTCTATACTCTGTTTCATACTTAGCGTGCAACGCTGTCAAAGCTACTGGCGCGAGCGTGGGGCTTGATCTCGTTGATCCTTTGCACGCGTTCTCGCGCGAACAAAGCCATAGATGAAGCCACGCGCTCGCGCCAGTAGCTTTGACAGCGTTGCACGCTAAGTACGAAACAGAGTATTGGCGACGTGCGCGACCGAAAGCGTCGCTGTGGTCGGCCTTCCACGATTGGCCAAACGCTGACTATGACGTCACAAAAGGATTTATCATCGACGGAAATAAGAGGAATGAAAGAACTTTAATTTTGACGGTGTTGGCAGTGTTCCTTTGGGAGCGCAATGATTTCAAGCTTCCACCATGCTATTTACAAACACCATCGAACTTGTTGTTTGCAAGGTAATGACGTCACAAGGGGGAACCATAGGAGGGCGCCCCCAAAACATCTCGCCGCTAATAGGCTAATAGCGTACACCACCTCGGAGCACGTGGACCGAAAGCTCGCGTTGCAGAACCCAGGAATCCTGGGCTCAATCCCCACCCCTGCCCTTTTCAATCGGGATGAGCGAGCATCGTACCGGCGAGTGGTCGTGTATCACTACTGCGTGGTGTACGTTAAAGACCCCAGGCTAGCGGTTGTACTGCACTGGCTAAATTGCTCATCTAAAGCTGGAGACAAGTCGCCCGTTGAGGCAGACTAAGTTCTAGGCTGTATAAACGAACACACAACCCAATTTTCTTTAATTTTTCTGTGGTGGTGGTGGTGGTGGTGGTGGTAATGGTGGTTGTGGTTGTTGAAGTTGGTATTGTCGTTGTTGATGTTTGTTGTTTTTTTTCGCGAGAGCGATGTGTTCGGTCGTCAGCTGTCGAGCGCGCGCTCGCTGAGTTGAATGGTAGTCCGAGCTGTATGGGTACGGTGAACTATACTTCGTTTCACTTTATCTGCGAGCGAAGCCAAAGCTAGAAGCGCGAGACCAGCGCTTTTTGCATTTCTCCCCAGCTCGCGCGCTCGAGCAAAGCCTGAACGCACGGAGCTTCCGTGCTCGCGCTTCCAGTTTTGCCTTCGCTCGCACATAAGGTGAAACGAAGTATAATAGAAGAGGGGTAGTGAGATCAGGCACCGACGCGCTCCGTGCATTGCTGTGAAGCGGGGAGCGCGGAAAGGTCCCGGATGTACGCAGCGGCGCTGCTGTAACTTGGGCTGAAGGATCTGAGCGTTCTGAGGGCCTTCGGCGAGCAGGTTCGGCTTGGCGGTTTGGCAGCACAAACTGGCACCCGTTCTTAGTAAGAGATATTTTCCAAGGATTGTATATCTTATTAAAAAGTGCGTTTCCATAGGCTCCCAGCAGCCATGTTCTCGCTTCCCCGCACAGACTGCCCCACTTTGCGCATGCGCGTCTCCGTGGCAGTCGCATCGTCTCTTGCGAAAGAAAAACATATTTTAAAGAAAAAAGAAAAGAGGATGAAACTTTTTTGTCTTTGGAAACGTTTTTATCACGTGCTACGTGGCTATTTTCCTTATAGTTAAACCAAAAAGAAATTATAAACGCTTCCAAAGCACGTTCCAAAAAATGCAAAGGGGAGGGACGCCAGGACAGCGGTCAAAAGCCGTATGGACAGTTCATCAAGGATGGCCGCGCTCGCGGCAGCGCAGGCTTCCACAACGTGCTGGAACCAGAGCCGTTTATTGAGAGAGTTTGGCCATACATTGGTTTGAATAGGCGAGCATCTCGGGGTCAACCACAGGCCGCGAAACAGCCCCTAGCGGTGGTCGTGTGCTCTAAATTTGTGCCACGACTATACTTCGTTTCACCTTATGTGCGAGCGAAGGCAAAACTGGAAGCGCGAGCACGGAAGCTCCGTGCGTTCAGGCTTTGCTCGAGCGCGCGAGCTGGGGAGAAATGCAAAAAGCGCTGATCTCGCGCTTCTAGCTTTGGCTTCGCTCGCAGATAAAGTGAAACGAAGTATAGACCTTTCCAATGTTTACAAAATCACAGTCCAGCGTGCGATCTTCACAGCCCAGCACGTGCGCGTTCGTCGCTTCGGAAAGCGAGCTAAGCACGCGCCATACGCACGAACAGTCAAAATGGCACCGGCCACACGCTCTTTTCTGGAAAGGTCAATAATTTGAGCCGTGCCGAACGAAACTCCGCGTCTCAAGACGCTCGCGCACCCCGCCCTTTGCACTGCTTTCTTTCAGCCAGTCTCAGGACGCTGTTCTAGCAGTGCAGACAAAGGCATGGGCACGAGCGCGTGGCTTTGGAAAGTGCCTCCTATGCACGAGGTCTCGTACAAACAAAAGCGTTTCGCTGAGCTAGGCCCACGCGCCTGTGCCTTTGTCTTCACTGCAGACATTTGTGAGATGGAGTAGAGGTCTCCTGATTGGTCGACGCTGTGTCACCAATTTAGTTTACGCTCTAAGCGTGGGGGGAATATTCGGCGCTGGCGGCGGCCTTTGCTCCGCCTATTGGCCAAACTCTCCCAATACACGGCTCTGGCTGGAACCACTGATCTCTATTTTAGTAGGCTGGATCGCGGATCGGGAGCCCGTCGGTGTCGCCACCGGCGGACATTGCTTGACACCAGGCAATACACGCAAGTCTATGGGAGAAACGCACAAAAGTAAGCATACTGAAGCATGTACGCTGTGCTCGGAGGCGAGTATTTTATGGTGTGCTGCGATCCTTATGTCGGGTGTTTGGAGATCGAATCGGGATTTGTCAAACGTCCGGTCGCCGAATGAAAAAATCAAACGTACCGGAGCACCCACGGCTGATCGAGCTGGCAAGCTTGCTCTCGTAGTGGAGTAAACAAAGGAACTTGCCGTCAATAAGACCGCCCTTAGGGAAGCCCAGAAGTTGATAAATGACAAAAAAGTTCCATCTCGACAGCGGCTTTCCGGGAGTGAGCGAATTCCGCGTAGCAAAGCCTTCGAGCTTGTCGTCTGCTAAACCCAACTCAACAAAACCGCCACCGACTCCGCGGCCACTCTAGGTAACTCTCGTCTCATTGAGCTGCACTACAGCGGAGTCACTCTCGACCACAAAATATTTATTTATAAGAACTGCGAGGGCTGTCAGTTTTAATGTTTGTACGCGAGCTATTTGACGGGCTTATCGAAAAGCATCCAAAAAGGTTCAGTGCCGGCAACAGCTTAGAAACAGGCGAAAACGTCACTTTTTCTCGTTCTTCCCATAGTGTCCCATGCATTGGCTGGTGTCAATCAATGGCCGCTGGTGGCGACACTCGGCCCCAGCTGCCGAGGCCGCGGCCGCGATCCAGCCTACTACAATAGAGATCAGTGGCTGGAACGGAGGAAACACTCCCTCAGTTCCTCCTTTCCATTCGAGAAAGAGGGGGACTGTTAAGTAACGAAGGATTTTGTTTGTAATAAGTAAGATTGAAAAGTGTTTCTTTCTACAGTTGCGTCGGCTTGTTTTTTTTTTTTTTTATCTGCCTATGTTTGTGTCTGCATTTTTGGCGTTTGCTCGCAGACCCGCGGCAGGAGGTACGCTCGCGGCAGGAGAACATGAACGGGGAGGCGTCTTCCACCGCCACGCACAGGGGGCTTCGAGCAGCAGTCGGACCCCAGTCGTTAACAGACGGATCGGGTGTCGGTTTGGGGCGCCGGGACTCCCGGGTCTTAGGCAGTGGTACATCCGTCCACAATTGTAGCTTTTAAACGGGTGTGCTTGTGTCCGGGGTTTTTCGCCGCTTAGTGTAGAAATTTCGCTTTTAATCGACGCAATAACTTGACTGGGTGGCGCCAGCCAGGCGGCGAGGAAAGCATGTAGTGACTCTACAAGGAATTTGGGTTTGACCGTTGAGGTGTCGGAGGGGAATAACGTGAACAGCTCGCTGATCATTGGGTAAGAGTGTACCACGTGACAGTCGGCAAATTTGAAGTGATTGGTCCGTCTCTGGAGGAAAAGGAGGCCCCTACGAGCCTACAAAAAGGGTGCAGAGAGGATTCTCGGGGATTCGGCTTTTGAGATCAGGGAGATTCGGCTCTTGAGACTGGGGACTAAAGTATGGGTTTTAATTTTGGGAGTTTTGTATTGTAAATTACCGTTGACTTCTCGTTTTGTTTTAAAATAAACGTGGCCACACTGGCCATTATAAACCTACCAACGTCGTAATGTGTCCAGCGGGATCGAACAACTTTTAGTTTTTTTTCTTATTTGACTTCCCGGGGGACTTCCATCGGGCGAACACCATCATCGGTCGTCACCATCCTGACCGGCCCCCTCCCTCGGAAAGTTGACTAGGACCCTCCTCCTTTTTAAGGAAGGTAGCTCAGAGACTCGCTCCTGTGGGGAGAGGGGGAGAGAAGACCGCAAGATGGAATGTATACAAGGAATCTGGGAACCGATTTTCTGCCCGGCAGAAGACGATTCTTTAGGTCGGCCTCTAAAACATGCCCCCCCCCCCCCTGCCTTATTTGATGCTACGATCAAATACTTTACTAGGGGTAATACATTCCACTCCGCTCATCTGCATTAGACAGAACGCCTACAGCGCCGAATCCAGCCCTGACGGAAGGGAGGTCCGCGTCAGTCGACGCGCATGCGGATGAAAATGTTTGCGGCGGTCGCGGCGGTGTCGTCTCCGGATTTCTCCGCGCCGCGCTAAATCTTCTCTCCTTTTTTTTTTTTTTTTTGCAAATAAGCTATTATTATTATCAATCACAGATATTTCACGACTACGCGCTATGCGCTACGCCGACGGTCGGTGCGCCAGCGCAAGTCAGTGTCTCGAGGTGTCAAACAACGTCAAATGTGTTGCATGGTGTTTTCGTTTGATACTGCTTCGAAACGATGCACACGATATACCCCGAGTTTCAGCAAATAATAGTTCCGGTTTTCGAATTTGGCTTTTAGAAACAAAAAAACTCCCCAATTATGTGCATTTTGCCGTTTTGCGTTAAGAGACAATCTGTTATTTTCTGTATTGCGTATGTTATTTCAGTGATGTGCGCCACGTGGGGTGTAGTTTTGGAATTTGTATCCTATAAAAGAGGAAGCACTATTGTTCTTTCTTTTAAGGCGCTACCGGATGTTGGTCAGCAGAGCATTTTGTCTTTAGTCTTTAGTCTTTATTTATTTGGCTCTGGAGAGCTGCGGCACCGCGGAAAGCAGCAGCTCGTACCATAAAGGCCCGCGGTGCCGCGTCTAGGGAATATGATAATGTGATGAGTATATACATGCATGATGACGACGACATGGATGGTTGGTATTGGGGAGGATGGCAGTCCGATTCGCAGAAGTCCAGATTTCGTGGAGGCGGGTTGGGTGGGTCAGCAGCGAGCCACGGGGATCTGGCACGCCATTCGATCGGGGCATGAAGGAGCCCCAGGAACATGATGTCGCTGTTGCTCACTGGCGTCCACTGGGGTCGAACCATCAGGCTCCAAGGAGGTAGCCCAGTCAAAGTAGAAGCTGCCGCCTCCGAGGAACCAATGCCCAGAGCTCAGATTGAGGCACCGCCGTCGCCCGGTGTGTCATCCTGTCAACTTCGTTGCCATTGTGTCCTTTATTTATACGCGTATATATGTATAAATAAAATAAGATAGATAAAAAGACACACAATCGAACGGCCAGCGGCGCGCCTACCGGGCACTGCCTTTGAAGGAAAACGCCAGCCTCAAAATCAAGAACCACCATCATCATCATCATCGTTTACCGCCAATAGCCGAGACCTCCCCGACGATAGGTGACTCTCGCCAAGTCCCCCGATTCAATGGGGGAAGCGTCACGGCTGCGGGATGTCCAGCCATTCGACCCAGAAAACCTGTCCGCGCCGAGGCTATTGTATTTTCGAGAAGTGTAATGTATTCTCCCTAGTAATGTATTTGCTACGATTGTCTGCGGATACCTCCCCCTGCGTTCCGAAACAGTAAGTGCGTCGCTAACGCTGGCCATCAGCGATGCAGCAGACGCCGCCATTTTGTCCGCGCGTTTGTGGGACTAAAACACACAGATGCACCCTGTCTTATGGCGAATTCCGCTCGCAGATCTCGAGCGCTTCAAAAGCGCTCCATTTGGAGCGCGCATATTCCGCTCGCAGATCTGGCTCGAGTTGGTCATCTTCCGCTCGTAGATATCTGGCAGCGCCCGCTCCACGGAGCGCCTCAAGCCCCGCCGAACTTGCTCTGCGGGATTTCACAGATCTTTCAGGAAGTTGACAGAGCGGCCCACGTGATTTCCTTCTAAATCGGCAGTGCGCATGCGCGGCGAGGTCGGCGGGCCGGTCGGGCCACGGTCGGGTCGTCGAGTCGGATCTGTTCGGGTGCGTCGGTTGTTTACGCGGGATTGTGACGGCTCAAACGCTTCTACCTCGCGTAGATCAGGGATACAAAGCCGGGACTGTGGAGCGTGGTAAATCGTAAGCGCTGACATTTGTGATCGTCAGAGGAAGAACGAGAAAAAGAACGACAGAAAAGCCGGAGGCAGACGCAAAGTTAGGCCTGTTCATTCTGCAGAAAATGATTGTTTACCTTTTTACACTGCATTCCGCCGGCGTTTTCCCGTGCAATATAGCAAGAAGACATTAGCCAACGACCGTGCAAGTGACTGTTTGTTACCTCTGTGTTTATTAAAGTCGTACCAGAAATCTGAACTCCACCACTGCCAATCGCTGTCCGTGCCCCACCGCTTCGAGGCGGCCGAAAGGTATGAGACAATGCCGAACGCGGACGTCTTCGTGATTTGTGACATGGGCGCCGTGGTACGTATAATTTCGCCCGGCCTGTGTCGCGTGTTATTTTTGCAGCTAAGCAGTGACAGTTGTCGCTGGTCGTCGGAAAGATCAGTCGGCTGAGGCGTTGGTGGGCTTGTCAAGTTTGAGCAGCGGCCGTTTTGAACGGCGGAGGGGGAAGCGGTGAGAAAGGGTGTGGAGCAGGTCGCTCCAAAAATGCAAGTTTATCTTCCCCTCGTCGATTCGGAGCGAGTCCCACGGAGCGGAATTTCGCCTCCCTCGCGGATTTTGGAAAGCGCTCCGGATCTACGCGTGGAATTCATCATTAGAAGGATTAATGGCTGCTTTTGCGAGCGCACGCCTCTCGGTTAGTCCCGGTCGAGTGCAGTTAGTGCTCAGCGTTTGTGCACGGTATACCTATGCTTCGTTTCACCTTATCTGCGAGCGAAGCCAAAACTAGAAGCGCGAGACCAGCGCTTTTTGCGTTTCTCCCCAGCTCGCGCGCTCGATCAAAGACTCAACGCAAGGAGCTTTCGTGCTCGTGCTTCCAGCTTTGCCTTCGCTCGCACATAAGGTGAAACGAAGTATAAGGAGCATTCACTGGGCGCCATATTTGTGGGTACTCTCTAGCAGACTTGTACACGTTACTGAAAAATAGTAAGGAATTACATTTACAATTACTCAAGGCTAAATTGTAATTTATTACAATTACAATTACCCTCACATAAAAGTAACTGACCGTTACCCCAAAAAGTAATCCGTTACTTTCGTGGCGTTACTTTCAACATTATTGTCCTCAAGTAAGAAAAATAGGGAAGAGGGTTATTTAAGTTCTTATCGTTGCAACCTGTTCCATTTAATGACCTTAAGTATTTTGAGCAACAACTGACTCTCGTATGTCTTGTCAGACATTTTGCGTTATTTCTTACTCAATATGTCGACTGCTACGCTGAACACCCTTTGAACTGAGGCACTGGATGGGAGTTCCATATTGTTCCTCACGAATGCTTCATGCTCTGCAATGAGCTTTTTCAGCGAAGCAATGGAAGTACTATTTACCTCGAAGATAGAGCAAAGCTTCTTCGTTGCAGCTGTTGCCGCGAAGATGTGGAAGTCATCATACATCTAGCCAAAACTAGAATAAGTATTGATTTATGTCCATCTTACTATACCGACATATATTGCCAGACAATAGCAAAACATATAGTTGTAACATTAAGGTTATAATTAAATAATAAATAAGGTTTGGCTCGATATTCCTCTTCCTTTGGTTCTGAACAGGTCGAGCCTCGGTTGAGGCGTTGGTGAATAAAAAAAAAGTTTCCAGTATATAAATATAAGTAATAAATAAAAGGACACTCATAACAACAATTAATTAGAACGTCGGTTAAAACAAGGAAATGTAAACGCACGTTTGCCGTGTGTACCTTTCTTGGTGCCGTTCAAAAACGCACGGAGCACGAACCGACTGCAGTTTACACCGGTGTTCTCCAGGTAGACGTCCGCTGATGCCACGGGCAGCGAAGGGCAGATTACTAAGTAAGCCGCGCTATGGCCCCACTCACGAGTTTCACTCTCTCCTCAAGCCCAGAATATCAAGTCTACGTCAGCCACCATTATGTTTTATTTCTAAAGAATATCTGCTTGAGATAGGATGCGTCCTGCTGGGGTAAAAACAGGAAGAAGAAGAAGACGGAAGGACTATTAGCATTTTCCAAGTGCTCGCAAAAAAGCTGACTCACAAAAAGGGTGACTGAGATGGAGATAACCTGGCTGGAATTCACAAATAAAGTGGGCCACCCCTAGAAGTTGGACTACAAAAAAGTAAGTAGCTTTTAAAACAGGGTAAAATAATGTGAAAGAAACAGAAAAAAATACATCCTGGTTTATAAGAGAAGATGATAAGTGTGCAGCAACGAACAAGGATGCTTGTGGCAATAACACCTTCACATATTATCACATCTCTTTTAGTGGATTTTAGGGTAGACGGAGCGTTGTCTTGTGTTGTGACATTATGAAAATGGTCGTAGTCACTATAACCGAGAAGGACATTGTTAATTCTTGTCTGTGCACTCACCACCTCGAGGTTATCGAAGAGGCACACAATCACTTGGTGTCCTCCTCTCCCCGTCTTCGATCGCAAAGAAAAACCAAAGGGACTAAAAAAGCGGATGAAACTTGCCCCCCCCCCTCTTTTTTTTTTTTTTGTAGAAATGTTTATTTGGATTTTTTGACATTGTTGTTAGCGTCTAAAAAAAAATAGATTCAGGGGCTTGGTGTAGCAAACAAAGGCTTTGCGGAACTGAAGAGTGCCAAGCCTCCCTTTGCGCTGGTCAATTCGCGCGATAGTGTCACTGCGCTCGACTTTACCGAAACCAAAACAACCCTTCCTTTAGAAAGGGGGGGGGGGGGGGGGGGGGGTTGGCCCTGAAAAAAAATGTAACGGATTACAAGGAATCCGTTACGTAAAAAATGTAAGGGAATTACTTTAAAACTACTCCAGGAAATATGTAATTATTCCGTTACAAAATTACTGATAAATGTAAGGGATTACAAGTAATTTCGTTACTTGTAACGGATTACGTACAAGTCTGCTCTCTAGAGCGCATGCTCAGAACGAGCCCCCATTAATAGGACGCTGAAACCGTCCATTTTGACGGTGAGGAATGCACGTTGCAAAAGAACTCTGGAAGCTAGCCATCAGCACGCGCTCAGCAGTCGCGCACACAGCTATGGCCGCCAGTGAATACTTCCTATAGGAAGTATTCACTGGCGGCCATTAGCCCCGTGCGCGACCGAAAGCGTCGCTGTGGTCGGCCTTCCACGATTGGCCGAACGCTGACTATGACGTCGGAAAGGGGATTTATCATCGACGAAAATAAGAGGAATGAAAGAACTTTAATTTTGACGGTGTTGGCAGTGTTCCTTTGAGAGCGCAATGATTTCAAGCTTCCACCATGCTAATAACAAACACCATCGAACTTGTTGTTTGCAAGGTAATGACGTCACAAGGGGGAACCACAGGAGGGCGCCACCGAAACATCTCGCCGCTAATAGCTGTGTGCTCGGCTGCGGAGCGCGTGCTGAACGCGAGCTTCCACAGTTCTTTCGCCACGTGCATTCCGCACCACCAAGATTGCCGGTCTTGGCAGCCTATTAATGCGAGCTCGTTCTGAGCATGCGCTCTAAACAGTGACCTCAAATATGGCGGCCAGTGAATACCTCCTATACACCTTTTCCACAAGCGCGCAGCCATCTTGAATATCGTCACTTCTGGTATGCGGTAAAACATCTTTTTGATATCTCCCCGAAGCTAGAAGGTGTTTACGAAAAATGCGTGATTGTCACACATTCCTGATTTGCCTCAGCTATATTTTCTCGCATATTCCAGGTTCAAACGTTTTATTATTTTTTCGCCCCGCATACCAGATATGGAACCCACGTGACTGAGAACGACAGGAAACAGAAAAGGTCTATAGACCTTTTTCGCATAACCTCAAACCAGCCAGTAACTGACGTACCCTCGACCTGGTGAATTTTTTGATTGCCCGCGGACACAGGGTATGCAACCGCCAAGGGTATGGGCGAAAAGGCTTAAAAACGGACGTCGTGCATGAGATAGTTCCGAGTGCTCCTTTTTACCGTGCTGCAATTTACGAAAATCTACGGTTGTCTGGCTACCACTGCGTGGTTGTCGGATGGATAAATAATTTTAAAAAGCATAAGAACAATGGCAGAAAGTGTGCCATGAGCACAAGAAGCTGCAGCGCGAGTGTGGCGGCAATGTTATCGAGCTTCGCATTTTCCTCAAGAATCCTTATTTATGAAGTCAGTCGATTGCGAGCTTGAATCGCGAGAGATTCGTATCAGACTCAACGTCACGTTTAAGCTCACGACCACTTCGTCTACGACAAGAGGACTGATTTTAATTCCCGGTGCAGGTGGTCCAATTAGGTTATCACTGCAAGCCCCATGGTATGTGAAAGGTATGAAAAAGTCTACATGCCACCACTCAAGATGGAGCTATCAAATGCCGAGAGCTTACCTGCATAGACTACATTAAACTGCTCACATATACTTCGCTGTGGAAACTCAATCAAAACACCCCACCGTCTTCGTCGTCGTTCTCTCGAGGAGGCAAGGTGATGCCCTGTGAGTAGCCAGCTGGATTCAACCGGACAAGCTCCAACCAAGTTATTGCGGCCCACCATAGCCAAGTCTAGCCAAGTTCCCCCCATACCCACACCGTTGCCTACCCAGATAGCTGTGCTGCCAGAACTAGCCGGTATTTCTTTTTCTAAACCGCTAGACGGCGTCGTCGGCGCCGCAATTCTCAAGATGGCGGCGCCGTTCAAGAAAAGGTCTATAGGAAGTATTCACTGGCGGCCATAGCTGTGTGCAGGACTGCTGCGCGCGTGCTGATGTAGAGCTTCCGCAGTTCTTTTAGAACGTGCATTCCGCACCCTCAAGATTGCCAGTCTTAGCAGCCTATTAATGTGAGCTCGTTCAGCTCATGCGCTCTAGACATCACCCACAAATATGGCGCCCAGTGAATACTCCTTATTAGCGGCGAGAAGTTTTGGTGGCGCCCTCCTGTGGTTCCCCCTTGTGACGTCATTACCTTGCAAACAACAAGTTCGATGGTGTTTGTTATTAGCATGGTGGAAGCTTGAAATCATTGCGCTCTCAAAGGAACACTGCCAACACCGTCAAAATTAAAGTTCTTTCATTCCTCTTATTTCCGTCGATGAAAATCCCCTTTCCAACGTCATAGTCAGCGTTCGGCCAATCGTGGAAGGCCGACCACAGCGACGCTTTCGGTCGCGCACGGGGCTAATAGCTCCAACCAGATGATCTCTTCGGGGAGCAAATGGGAGTTCAGTGGACAAAATGCTGCAGTTTATCCTTTGAGGCCCTCTTTTTTCTTAGAGTGTACGCCCTACCTAGACGACCCGAGAATACGTTGGCACTATTTAGCGGGTGTCCCTGGAATACTTTCGATCGGCATAATTTTTCTACACTTGTTTACGCAATATTTCTTTACCGTCGACTTGAAATAATTGTAACGATGTCATGAACGAACATTTCTTACAAATCGCGCTTAAAATTTATATAGCAAATACTGCAAAACCTACAGTCTAGAATTGTATGCCGGTATGCGCAGTTCATTCAGATCGGAAAGGGCAGGAGCCAAAAATAAAGAGAGTCTGTGTGTGTGCTTTCGTCCTAAGGATATATATATAGAGAGAGAGTAACGAAGTAGCACTTCGGCAGAATTTAGTGAGTTCACATTTCGGCCTGAGGCAGGCCTTCTTCAAGACTATATATATATTGTTAGGAAGGTGAAGACGACAATGGGGCAGTGGCGCGCACGGCCATCTCGCGCCAGGCCCATGGGCTGGCTCGGCCTCCATAAATCGTATGTTTGTTCTATCATCGTTCACTGTCCTGTCGTTTCTGCTGCCGACAGCATCACCCTAACAGTATGGTGGAGAGGTGCGGAGTCATACTCATCTCTTTCATTGAACATCGGCGCCGCTATGATCCTGTGAACCCGCCTCGTTGAGGGAGTCATCCGCAGCACCAGCCCAAACACCAGCCTATGGCTCCGTCGCCCAGCCCCCGCCCAGACGCCATGACAAGCCGAATAAGACGAAGCCGCATCAGACGAAGCCGACAGACGATCCCCCGCCCCTATCCCCAGCCCCCGACGTTCCGACGCTTCTCAGTGACATGAGTCCCCCAGCCCGGACCGTGCCGTCGTGTGGCTGGTGCAGAGTTCTGTGACGCTGCGGAAGAGGCCGAAATTCAACGTCTCCATCTTCATCCTCACCCTCGCTGTCGGCAGCCTTTCTTTGTTCTTCTGTGTGTGTGGCTTTGTAAGTGTACTTCAGGTGTTCATTTATTCACCGGCCGAGTCGGCCGTTTTCCTCGGAGGGAGTACTGTTAGGAAGGTGAAGACGACGACGGGGCCGTGGCGCGCACGGCCATCTCGCGCCAGGCCCCACGGGCTGGCTCGGCCTCCATAAATCGTATGTTTGTTCTATCATCGTGTACTGTCCTGTCGTTTCTGCTGCCGACAGCATCACCCTAACAGTATGGTGGAGAGGTGCGGAGTCATACTCATCTCTTTCATTGAACATCGGCGCCGCTATGATCCTGTGAACCCGCCTCGTTGAGGCAGTCATCCGCAGCACCAGCCCAAACACCAGCCTATGGCTCCGTCGCCCAGCCCCCGCCCAGACGCCATGACAAGCCGAATAAGACGAAGCCGCATCAGACGAAGCCGACAGACGATCCCCCGCCCCTATCCCCAGCCCCCGACGTTCCGACGCTTCTCAGTGACGTGAGTCCCCCAGCCCGGACCGTGCCGTCGTGTGGCTGGTACATCTCCCGCTAGTTGGTCAGCTTCGGTGCCCTTGGAAACTCCAACATGTCAAGGCACCCATTGAAACTGGACTGTGAAACTTTTTCCTGCGAGGGTCTTCAGTAGATTTAGAATTGTCCGAACTTGTTCATCATGAGATTTTGGTGTCGCAAGCCTCCTGAGGGATGTGCAGGAATCGGTTATCCCAACAGCTAGTTGTTTATACTAGTCTACGTTGGTTTCAGCAACCGTGAATAAAGCATTCCTGATGGCCTTCATTTCAGCGGATGTTGATGATACCTGTTTATCAAATCGGCCACTGCATTGAATTTTTATCGCTGGGATGAGAGAAAGACAAAAAAAAAGCATCTTTAATGATCCTTAGTTCAGGGTTTCGAGGAGGAGGCCACTAAAGGGATACTGAACCGAAATATGGATTTGGCAAAATTCTGCCGCGGAACCGTTGAACGAGATGGTAAAAACTCCAAAACATCACTCATACACCGATATCTCAAACGGATGGCCGTATTTTTGGAAAAGAAGGGCGCGATCAAGCGAGGACTCTGACGTCATGATCCTCATGGAGCAGTTGAGAATGAGGGGAAGCGGCCTCGCTTCTCTCCTCCTCGCTTCGGTTCACCAGTTCGACGGGACGAAGCGAGGAGGACAGGGAATGAGAATCATGACGTCCCGTACAAAAATGTTATAATGGCCCTGATATATTTTATATATGGCAATATATGATAATATATGGAGTCAAATATGACCATATACCGCTATATATGGTAGGGAAAACGGCCAGATATCGCCATATAAGTGGGCAAATACTGCCATATATCGCCACATACGCGTGCAGATGCGGCGATATATCGTCATATACGCGTGCAAATACAGTCATATTTCGCTGTATAAAAGTTCAAATACTGACATATTTAGCCCGTTCACGACATATATGGGTAAAATATATCCCTTGATAATAATATATGGGCCCGTTTCGGTCGTGCAAGCAAAAAGTCATATGGAGTCGCCAAGACCACTAGTTGATTGATCTATATTGGATGAGTCTTTTGTAATTGGTTAACTATTGTTAACATCCTTAAAGTGAAGTTATTCTAGATATTTTGACCACTTAATCAATTGCGCACTTTGAAGATTGAAAGACAAATGACATTTGGTTGTATGTTTGTCGTGTGACAATATGACGAAGTGCATAAGATTGGTAAGCGAGTTAATAAATAATGGAGTTTAGATCAGAGCTCTTAGCGCCCGTTTCCGCGTTAAGTGGTGTCGGCGTCGCCGTCGGCATCGGTGTAACCGCCCCGCTAAATTTAGCGGGAAATTGAATTGGTGCTTATGTCCCGTGAAGTCAATTTTCCCGCTAATATAGCACTGAAACTAATTTTGTTCATGTTTCCCCGCTAAATTTAGCGCGGAAACACGAACCGTTAGCTTACTGAAGATGCAAGATGCTACTTCGTCGTCCCAAATCCTTTTCCCTTCGAATGGCTGCGAAGCCGTTGCGCCCGGAGTACAATACGCAGCATCTTTAAAAACCGTTCGCGCAGCATCGCAACCTTCCGTTTGCGAGCGTCGGCGATTCATGATGTGCTGGAAAATTGTGGTGTCTTTTATGTGTAACTCTTTCGTAAAAAAATTTGAATTTTAAAAACGGGAACCTAACAGCGTACACATAATTTTAAATTTATTGGTAATATATATATATATATATATATATATATATATATATATTGTGGACGTCGTGCGCAAAAAATAGTCGCGCTTATTTTTTCATTTAAAATTATAATGTGGGTTATACGGCGTAAAACATAGTATCTTCAAACTTGCATCGTTTTGGGTCACTTTCGGGCTGAACAGCTTTTTTGGAAGTTCAAAAGCTGGACTTCGTAGAGCTGTCCTGTTCACTCGGTATTGACAGCAGGGCAGACCCTATGCGTGTTTTAGGCCAATCGTGTCTCCGGTTAGGGTCACGTGCCTACAGTCTAGAAGCTGGTGATAAGGCAGAACACGGCACCTGCCTGGAGCCCAAGGCCCACACATAGCATTCGCTGCGCTATCAACCTTGGGTACAAGTGACAAAACCGCTCGTTGTGGTCATTAATGCCCCAGAAGGTAAGCCTTTTGTGTGTGCACTTCCGTTTTGGCCTTTCCTTCTCTCCTTTTTTGTCTCTCCCTAAGCTGAAAGCGCGGTAGAAGGTGCTTACTGGCCTAACCAATCAGCCGTAGACTTTTTATCACTTGACTCCGCTCTCTGTGCGCAAGAAACGGCAAAAGCGTGGTCGCGTGGTGTGAGGGATGACGCATTAAGCCGTTGGCAATATCGGAATGCCTGCTTCCGGATACGGACCTAGTTTGGCGTATGGCGCGCCCTGCGTGGCTGCTGTGGATTCTGCTTGTGTAGTAAATGGTATCTCGTTCGAAAAGTCCTACCAGTATAGCGGCAACAAGCGATATCTTCAAAGAAGCCCAAGAATTTTTTGTAATGCGTTTAGTGTTCGGTTTTACAAATGACAGCTTCTTTCTTGGTTTTGTGTTTGAGTGGATCTGCCATGCCCGTGTCCACATATATCTCTGATTAAATCTTTCAAGTCCGGTATCGTCAACGTAAGTGCGCTGCAACCTACTTCGGGACAATTGATCTTTTTCCTACAGGTACTCTTTTCAGGTTACCTCTAGAATTAGGCCGTGTCTATCTCCTCGTAGCCGGGAGATTAATTTCCCCGAAATTCTACCAGCAGTCACCTGCCATTGGCCGTCTGAAATCATGTCACAACTGCAGGTAGAATACTGAATTTTTTATTCTCCCTGCGTTTTGTGATAACACGTCCCCGGTCACCTTCTCGTGGATACACGTTCATAGACACATGTTTCGTCGACATTAACGTTTCATCAACATTCGTTACGTGAATGTCGATAATCCTGCTTTCCCTGGGAACCAAGTTGAGCGAAATCAGGAGTGGCGTAAAGCGCAGCCATGTAAAAATTAATAAAAGTTGGTACATGCTCAGTATTCAATTGGTATTTTTCTTATCAGATGAAAAGTCACTTTTGGTAGATTTTTATAGAAAATAACAATATACTGTAAAGGACTAAATTTCGCGAGGACCTAATTTTCGCGAATTTCGCAAATCACCTACAAACGCGAAAATACGTCCCGCGAACAATTCGGGCAATAGTGAACGCTACGGAAGCTACACTCGATTCGCGAAAATTAGAACCGCGAATAATTTCAAATTTTTAGCTTTGGCCCGATTCGCGAAAATTTGAGCCCGCGAAATTAAGTAGTTTACAGTATATAAAGGTGCCTTATATGATTAGGAAATATATGGCCTTATATGGGAGGCAGATATAACCCTATGTGGCAGACCCAGATATGTATATTAAAAAATTGGGCATATCTGACCAATATGCCTTATATAAACTGATATGTATTACGAGTATATGGCGGATATGCCCAGTTTTTTATAGAACCATATGTCTGTTTTTATATAAGTCCAGATATGCCATTTTTGTAAGGGGTGGGTTGTCTCGTTGGCCGTGTTCAATCATCGCGCACTTCTTTTCCAAAAAATACGGCGATCATTGAGGGATATTGCTGTGTGAGCGATCATTTTTGGGGGGTTTTGCAGCGTCCCGTCCATCGCTCTAGCCTTGTTTCGTGAGGAGAAAGGGATCACAAAAGGCTGGGAGCATTGTCTAATGCTTTCAGGTCCTCTTCGATCATGACGATGTGACGAAGAAGGGCGTCAAAGATGGCGGGAGCGTGTTGATTATCTGTTGGAGACAGCCACGCTTGACATGTAGAGGGTCGGACCGTGGAAGCGAATGTGGAAAGTGTAGAGCAAATGGATGACTGCATGGGAGCAGTGCCAGTAGGTATGCTTGTTGTTGGCTGTCCCTGAGCGCCTCGGAAGTATGAGTATAGTCTGGGGAGGATAGAGAGTAGGGGAGCTCAACGTAAGGTAGTGGCCTGTCGTCGGATATGATGAATGGTGGTATAACGAGGATGAGCCTGGTTTCGCGGACTTCTCGGAGTATATCGGCGCGTTGTTGATGGTTTTCGGTACGCTGTAATGGGCTCATAAAATTTAGGCCAGTCGAACCAGGTCCCGGAATGGAAGGGACTCGGGAAAGCAAATGTGCTTGTTCGTTGCCTGGGATAAGAGCGTCGCCAGAAATCCAGTGGATGTAGAAGTGAAGGGTGGGAATAGTGTCGAAAGCTGCGTGGAGCTCGCGTGACATGTGGTTGGGGAGCTATCTAAAGGCACGGAGTGACTTGGGAGTCACTCAGAATTACGATGGAAGTGTGTCCTTCCTTGGAGATGGCGATGGCATGGGGATGGCAGAGCAGATTGGCTGTGTTTCCAGTGGTCTGCTGAGGGGGCTTGAGTGTTTGAGTGAGCGAGGCGTTTGTCGGGGGTAGTGAAACGCATTGCGGCGGGCTTGTTGCTGTGATTGTAGCTGGCGTCCCTGTAGTAGATCAGGTGGTGGGTTTCCTGAAGAGAGTTGGCTTTTTGGATTATGAGTTTGGCTCTGGGCTGGCGGCGTGCGGGGTTTTTGTCGGGATTCTGTGCTTTGGTATGGGGACGATCATGATTGGGGGGATGGTGTCGCGGGGAAGGAGTGTGGGATGACCAAATAGGCAGCTGCGCTTTGTCGGCCTCGGTGCACTGAGCCGTCGGAGGGTAAATTCAGGGGCTCCTGGATTCGAAAGCCTCTTCCGCGATTCGTCGAAGAACAATGTGTGGAGTGTACTTTTTCTTCGAATATCTGGTAAGTGATCTGGTACTCAAACCGAGTGCTGGCGTCAGGGGCATTTTCCAGTATTCCGGTGGTTTCATGCTACGAAGACATGGGTCCAAGAATTATAGTGTTCGTAAAACGTGATTGAATCTGAATTCAGTTCTCGCTTCTAAACGACGTAGAAAGGCGGTTTCTGTTATTGACTTATGCAGTCATATGAACTGTTGCAGAAGGTTTTTTGTAATACGGAGTGGTAGAAGCAGCGTGCTCCTCTCAGCGTGCACTGTTCGATGGATTCTGCTCGAGGGACGCCCAGCGCCTTACGAACGTGGGATCCACTGGAGATTAGAGGATGGATCCATGGAAATTTGAGAAAATTGGAAGAAGAGGTGAACGTTCTTTCTACTCACTTAAAACCGTTGGGTGGATGTCAAGAAAGGGAAAGGAGGAATGTTTGATGTGGACGAGGTGTGAGGGTTAGGATAATTACATGTTGTTCCGAAAATGTGCGGCTGGCAGCAAACGACAAATACGTGTTTACTCAGAGATAGATAAATCACATGGAAGCCGGGCCGAGCGCCCGGAGCCTGACGGCCGATGGTTACGCGCGTCACTGCCCTGGCGTAGCCGTCTTTTTCGTCACGATATGCTCGTTTATTATACTCATTTTTCCCTCCGGACCCTACTGAAAAAAGAAATCGACTCGAATTGGAGGATACTGGGTAGACTCAAGGCATCTAGCATTGAGGTCTACCACTATCCTTCGTGTTAGAGCCAATCAGAAACTCGGCGTCATTCTGACGTCACCGCAACCTCTGTGCGAGAAGCGGACGACTTGATCTCTGCATTAAGATGAAGACGAGTATACGTCGCATGGAGTGCTGACAAGGGGCGCTAAGGCGACGAAGAGGTCAGTGCGTAAGAAACTGCTAGGAGGAATGAAAAGTACTACTTGTTTAGTTTCTGTACATCACTGAGCAGGAACTCGAAATCGCTTTACTGGTGTGTCTACGAAAAGTTAGCAAAAAACATCGATAGAACGTAAAGAATATGTATGTACAGTTTGTAGCAGCCTGCGGGAAATGCTACAGCCCACAGAGAGAGAGAAAAAAAAAAACGTTTCTGCTCAGGCCAATGTGTTAGGAATTAGACAGATATTTCGTGGTGTATGCCCTATTTTCATTATATTTTAAAATAAAAGCGCTGACGGATGCTGCTGTTATACCGTAATATTAAGAAAACGGTACGCTCAAGTTGAAGCGAGTGGCAGTGACTCAATTTTTCTGTCTAAAGATACCAAATTTATTAGCGTAAGACTATATAAATCTCTAGGGCCTAGTTTTTTTCCCATAGTTACGAGTAAATGTTTTTTTTTTTTTTAAATGTTCGAAACCTCTCTTTCATTCAGTTTTAATGATGCAACAAGCTCATTGGCATGGAGATCGAACTATTGGGGAAGATATTCAGCCGTCGCGCCTAAACTATACCCTTGGGGACTGCAACAACAACGTGAATTGTGCTTTTGCGTTTTTGACGCAGCGCTCGAACGCTGACGCAACGCTCATGTTGCGTGTGCTTCATGTTGTGTGTGCCCCATGTTGTATGTGCCCCTCATGTTGTGTGTGCCCCAGGCGCTCGACTGAGTATGATGACGTAAAACAAATCCAGTCCACAGGCCTTGTTTTGGGTAAACACCGAGCTTTATAGGGAAAACAAACTGGATAAAGCGCCCCCGTATCAAAATCTACCGCCGTAACGGCTACAGCTAAACTATAGGCCTACACATGTGCAGATCGCAGGAGTGCGCGAGCACAAACTCATATAAAGAATGTTTAGCAACAACAAACCCTCTATGGTTCGGTCTTCTCGTCAACTGGAAAGAGGGGGCGATTTGCGCATCATTAAAAACATAAAGAAATTATTTATCTCGCTGTTGTCCCCGTAAGTCTAGTTTTCAACTCTGCCGCCAGGGGCGCGACGGTTGAATCTCTTCCCCAATAGATTACCAGTAGGTGTTCTAGAAATGTAAAGGTGACTGCTTATCGCACAATGCTGACCGTTGGGCGACTTGGTGTCGAGTCTTTCAAAACACGGTTGCTCTTATGAACACGGACAGAAGGGAAGAAAAGGCAACAGAATGCGCTTTTGCAGCGGCGTCAGACAGGAGTGTGATAAGTCGATGAGCGAATCGTACCGACCGCCGCACAAAGTGTGGGAGCAACTGGCGGAAGAGCGAGGGAGGGGAAGGGGGGAGGGCGAAGAGGGAGGAGGAAGGAATCCTGCCCCGCCTGAAGGATTCATGAGGGATACGTCCTGGGAGATTCTGCCGTCCTTCTTCTTGGGGGGGGGTCGACTCCTGGAACTGAGTGGGATTATCCTGAATAAGACAACGCGGCTGCAGGCGCTAATTCCGCAGAGGCCTCGTTTCTTCCGCGCATGCGCGGTCGCTTCGTTCCTCGGCTTCCCTAATTAATATCTCAGAACGACGAGGCGACCGTTCACGAGGGATGGATTACCCCGTCTTGGTTTCCGCAAAAGGACTTTCGAGAATCAGCGTACGCGTGCTTTTTTTTTCCTTTTTCTCGAGAATTTAGCGCTTTCTTCTGTTCTTTTCACATTGAAGCTGCATTAATAAGGCAGACGAGCTGGTTTAGGTTTATGGGTGGAGGCACCCCCTGCAGGGAAGTAAGTGGGTGTGTATTTTCGGCGTAATTCGTGACGCACACAACACGGAAGCGCTTTAGGCTCGCCGGGGCATGTATATATATGTATATATATATATATATATATATATATATATATATATATATATATATATATATATATATATATATATATATATTAATCTTTAATGTGTTAGACGGCGGCGTAATTATCTTTATATTTGTTCTTGCGAGGTGATTTTTTTTCCAAAAGCTCGCAATATTTGGCATCGCAGCGCCGAAGACAGCAGATATTATATTTTCTTCCCGATGCGTACACCTACACCCTAAACCTCAGCGACTATACTTCTCCACTTCCTAACCTTTACCGGCCTATCCAACAGACTGTAGCAGTTCTTCACTGTTGTGTGTCCTGCTGGGAGCAGAGGACCCTGTCCCATCCGAGTCAAGCATCCGCGTCTGTCTGTCTGTGTGTGTGTGTCTGTGTGTGTGTGTGCTCGTATTCTATTCGCGACTACAGCAACCTATAGGGGGCCGCACCAACAAACAAACATGGCGGCAGGGAACACTTTGTGTCGGCTCGGCCGGGCTGTCTGAGGGGGTGGCGCATTCAATTTACCAGATTTTCTTTTGTTTAATGGCCTTTTTTATAAGTATTTGAACTGCGCCGGTAAGTGTAACCGGTGCACATAAACTTGCAGAGCATAGGTTTGTTTTCCCAGTGCTTTTTAGAGCGCAGCTCTTAGGCGCCCGTTTCCGGCTTGAGCGGCGTCGGCGTTGGCGTAACTGCGCGGTGCATTATGGGAAATGTCCCATAATGCACCGCGCGAGCCCCCCCTGGGGTCACGTGACCTCGGGGGGGGGGGGGGAGGGAGGGGGGTCACGGGACCCCTCAGGTCACGTGAACCCCCCCCCCCCGAGGTCACGTGACCCCCCCCGGAGGAGATTGAAGAATGAGGGGAGGAGGAGGAGGGGTATACCCTCCCCTGAGTACCCTCCCTCCTCCTCCTCAAGAGCTGCGCTCCAATTCAGCGTTACAGGGAGTTGTAAACGACTTTCACTTTTAGAGAGCAGCTCTTAGGCGCCCGTTTCCGGCTTGAGCGGCGTCGCCGTCGGCGTCGGCGTCGGCGTAACCGCGCGGTGCATGATGGGTAAATTTCCCCGCAAAACTTCGCGGAAAATTTTCCCCGCTAAATTTAGTGGAAAAATTTTGCCGCTAAATCTAGCGGAAAATTTTTCCCGCTAAATTTAGCGTGAAAATTTTCCCCGCTAAATCTACCGGAAAATTTTATCTGCTAAATCTAGCGGAAAATTTTCCCCGCTATATCTAGCGGAAAATTTTCCCCGCTAAATCTAGCGGAATATTTTCTCCGCTAAATCTGGAGAAAAACTTTCCCCGCTAAATTTAGCGGAAAATTTTTCCCGCTAAATTTAGCGGAAAATTTTCCCCACTAAATCTAGCGGAAAATTTTCCCCGCTAAATTTAGCGGAAAATTTTCACCGCCCCCCCCCCCCTCCCTCGAGGTCACGTGACCCCCAGGCCCCGTGACCTCCCCCCCCCCCCCCCCCGTGCCTTCCCCTCCTCCTCAAGAGCTGAGCTCCAACCCGCCGTTACAGGGAGTTGTAAACGGCTTTCATTTTTTTTCATCAATCTCTTATAATTATCCAATCATGTGCTTTGAACCTCATCCAGAATAAAAAAAAAAAAAAAAAAAAAAAACTTGGGCCACGGTACGTCACTTTTTTGTTCTTTTCATGTCAAATTGTTCTTTCAGAGATTTCTTTTGAAATTGAAGCTATGGGCTCCGAGAGACGGTAATAGACTCTAATCAGTTTTGATCAGCTAAGGAAAGCGTCGATGACTACAGAATTGTTCCACCCAGAATAATTTTCAGCTAACTTGCATGTCTCGACCATGCGACTTATCTGTCCGCGAAATCGAGCTTTCGTGCGTATCCGCGTTTAAGAAACAGCTCCAGTCGCCTGCTCGGTCAACAACAGGCTGCAGGAAAATTACGAAAATTAAGCAAGCGCTTCTTGAGCCAAGGACCATGTTAACCCGCTGGCGCCTCACTAAGCAGCTGATACTCGTATTTCAATTCAGGTTTTAGTAGCAATCCAGAAGTCATTTTGACAAATATGCGGGTTATGTATTATATTACGTACTTTGTCCCACTAAAGCGATATTAGCATATTCTTCGGGTTGAAATATGAGCTTAGTTTATTAGCTATTAAGTAAACTGCTGAATAAAAGTATATTTGACAGACAGAGAGACACTACTTAAACTCAGCCAAATGGTTCTAGTCGGCAGCACGGAGACGAATGCGGACAAATTGAAGAGAGTCTTCATCGGAGATTCACGCAGAACCTCTCTGCATTGAACTTGACTTCGAATCCTGAAAGGAGAAATTTGGTATTTTTGGTGGCCGGACAACCTGAGCAATGTAGACGTATATTGCTGCTGGCTTCGACGGGGGTATAATGTAAATATTGGAGGTGCGATAGATCATATTGTCGTGACAGCTTCTAACTTTGCGAGACGCGTCCCCCACCTTTTGAAAGCAGATAATTTCCCTCATTAATCATATGCAGCGAGCAGGTTTTCCGGAATCAAGTAATTGCGAAATCAACCCAACTCCTTCGGTGTGGTCCGGAGGCTCTTTCGGCAAAAGCAGCCAAGATGAATAGCCAACGCACCAACCGGCATGGGTGGCTCAATCTTGAAGCAAATCGAATACGACCAAACTCAAGAAAAGCAGCTATCGAACTTTCCCCTTCACTTGACTGCAACATTGGTGTTCCCTCCAGTGAAACACCTCGTCTGTCGTTCACAGTCCACTGTTCTACATCCTTATAAAGAAACCACCTATCAGTTACCAAGTAGTCGTAACTTTGAATGTGATTCGAGACAGACAAGAAATCAAAACGTTTTTCCGTGACTCCTCCCCATCCAAGAAATCGAAAGCACACGACCGTGTGTTGTGAAGTAAACGGGCATTCAAACGCGTGATGGAAGAAAACAATCTACTGAGGCTTCACCACACTAATGAACACTCAGGAAAACTTAAGAAATATTCGGACCTTCGTCAAATTACATTGTTCGCCACCGCGCCGACAACACGTGTCCGCGAAAGCCGCCATGAGACGCGGAGAGGCGCAAAGCGACCTGTTCCGGCTGGCTCCCGGTTCTCCCGCTTGGTGGCGTCCGTTTTGCTGGAGTCGCGATTACTTATACCTTTCGTCCTCCTTTGTCTTCTCTTTCCACTATCTCTCAGTTCTCTATTTCCTTTCTGGGAAAAAAATTTCTGCAACCCCTGCAAGAACAACACCTCCCTCACCTCTATGACATCTCCCCCCCCCCCCCCCCTTTCTCCACACATCTTCGTAGCAACATGTAATCCTAAACTCTCACACCTCGTCCACACCAAACATTCCTCACTTTCCTTTTTCTTCACTTCCACTCAAACGGCTTTTGAGTGAATAAAAATAATGTTCACCATTTCAAACCTTCTCTAATCTCCATGGATCCCACCTCCTCATATTGACTTAAAACCGCCACCCTTTCTGCTTTGTCTCTCTCTCTCTCTTTCTTTATTCGTCACGCTCCCACCAATCCAGAGCTGTGAACAGATCACGTGACTACGTACTGGCATATTGAGCCCCCCCCCCCCCCCCCCCCCCGAGGTCACGTGGATGAGCTCGCATGTTATACACCAACTCATCTCTGTTACGTCACGGCGCGGTGGTGGCGCGTCAGTCGCACTTCCGGTCTGGGGCTGTGGGCGGAAGGCCCCATTTGAGACGTGTATTCCTGCGTTGTTTTGAAAGGAACCAGACAAAAACCTGCCTTCCCGTGAAAAGCCGCGACTGGGACTGTACCAAAAGAGTCGAGAAAGGTTTGAAGGTCAGTTTTCATGTGTTCGGTTCGTCCAAGAACGTGGATATGTGCCGTGAAAAGAGAAAACCAGACGCCGTCGGACCACGATTGCTTGGGCGGGAAGCACTTTGGGTTGAATTCACGGATATTTGTGGTCAACACATTTATTTGTTATGTTCCAACATGAACGCCGGGAAACCGTCAAGTTGTACGGACCAGCACCAGCAGCGGACTACGTTCAGTGCGTCTTAAAGTTCAAGTTCAAACGGTCACCTGTTCGTTCGAACTGTCGTCTGCTCTTTCAAACGTTTCTGCTTGTCGTCTGCTCTTCTAGACGACACCGGCTTGTAGGCCAAATGTTCGCCCGGTACTTGCGATAAGAAGTAAGTGCAGGGCTCAAAAGACTTATGTTTGAAGGGTGGGAAGCAGGCTCGATGTAAACAATAAATACAAGGAGACGTTGATCATTGTTACCAGTGGCAATCACCGACTTGTTATGCCTGATTCACTTGGTCCGATTCTGGTTGCGATTTTCAATACCGACGTCGACCATCTCAGCTACGGACGGTTCACGCTTTTGCAGCCCCAGCAACGTCGCGACTGAAAATTGCGAGCGAAATCTCATCATGCGAATCAGGCTTAGCGTACATTCTGCGGCGTACACGCGGAATGAATCGCCGCATGTCACGTTATTCACGCGATGTTTTGCGGTGTAACGAGCCGCGGTAATTTCGCTGACGCCGCTCAAGTAGTCAGACATTGCCAGGACGACGTAGAATCAACAATTCAAACGCGAAAAAGGGCAGGGGGACTCACACAGACGCTGACAACATCGCATTTCAATGGTTTGTTTATGGGCGACGGCGAGCTTCTTGCCCACACCCTCATCGCGCATGCGCGGCGCCGGTGGTGTCCGCTAGGGGCGCTCCGGTTTGTTTGTAAACATGAGTTGGTGTATACAAAAGAGCAGCAGCTCCAGGATTTGAAACGGATCATGTGTAGTATCCATTAGCAGAAGAGATCGCACCGACCACTTCTCAACTCGAAACATTGCTTGTCACAATTAGACCACGTAAGGGAAATGGGGAAATATTTCAACTGGCTTTGTTATACTTTGCATCCGCTTTAGGCATTCTTCGGTTATGGTTCTCCCACGGGCTGCGAGTAGGTGCTCTAAGCAGGATTTTTTTTTTTTTTTTTATTTCTGTGTGTGTGTGCGTGAGGGGGCTAGTTTGAACGAAGGGCTTACAAAGCTACATTCTGCTCCCTCAAACTTCGCCCTGAATGGCCTTTGTCAGGCACTGTGGCTTTCCTGGAGCTTCCCACTCCCAGTCCCAGCTCGAAAAAAAAAAAAAAAAAAAAACGGACATTCCACAGAAACTGTACATAGAAAGGGATTGACCTCGTTTCCTACAGCTCCGCAAAAATCTTTCTTTTTTCCGTTCGGAAAAAAAAAAAGCAAATTTATTTTTGTCATTTCAGAAAAAACAGGCGTGTGCCGGGGGGGGGGGGGGGGGGGGGGTCCCGTGGAAGAATAGTAACGGTTACAAGTAATTTTATTACTTCAAAAAGTAATCAGATTACTCTTGTGATTACTGCCTAATAAAAGTAATCAACTGATTACAAAATTACTCCAAAAAGTAATCGATTACAAGTAATTTGATTACTTGTAATGCGTACGGTTCAAGTCTGCGTGACACTCACATGTCACTTGGCACTGGACGATTTCTTGTAGCATCAACTGCAGTACATCATAAAGTGAAACAGAGCATATAACTATGTAACCCCTCCTCCTACCCTTTCACACCATCCTCGCCCTCTTCTGATAAGCCCGAATGCGGTGAAGTTGGCCATTTCGGGAGTCTAGAGCGATCTGCGCGTTCCAATAATTTTAACCCGAAGTTCGCCGCGGGAATTATTGTAAGACCGCAGCGAAGGATTAAACCCCCGGGGGATTAGGTTAGCCCGAAGTCCCCAGGAGTTTCTTCCGATCCCCCTTCCCTCCCCCGGCGCGGAATTCGATTTAAAGCGACGTGTCGTTGATGGAGCGCCTGCCGCATACTCGGAGAGTTCCAAGGCCGTGCTACCGGAAAGTCTAAAGAATGCAGTAGGAGGAGGAGCCATTCGATTCGAGGAGGGATACCGCGCGGAGACGTTGTAATTAATGCATATTACGGAGATGGCGACTCGGTCCAATTAAATCTCAATGAATGCACGAAACGACTACGGAGGCTAAGCTCGAGGCCCGTTGCGTATGCGTTGGAGAGTTTCTGACACAATGGACCCTTTCTCCAAACCCCATAGAGCAACATTGGCATTCGCCATTGCATAGGCACGAAGCGTGTGATTGGATCCGAGTCCTCGCCGAACGCTGACGTCAGCGCTCGTGTCCAATAGACCACTTCCAAAAATCCCTGCCTGCAACACTGCGCGTTGCCCTAGGAACTTTTTGGCAAGGGAGAGGATCTCTGGCTCGAATGATTAGTGGGTAGACCGAAAGTTAGCTGCGTTTGCCTCCGCTGCACTCGTCGAACGCGGACGGCCGAACTCCATGGATTGAATTATCCGACGAATAACTGACGAGCTTCGTCCGATGGCATGCTCGCCTTGCGCGCGACGTAGCAGCCACCGTGCTGATGCCACGGGCAAGATTCGTCGATTTTTCGCAGCATTATTCGCCCTATGGAGTCGGGCCTTTAGAACGTGGACCGCCGTTGTCCGACGCTTGACTGTCGCATTTGAACGCGTTCGACGAATGCAGTGGAGACAAAAGCAGCTAGCTTTTAGTTGTACCCACTAATCTGTCCAATCAGGGCTTGGCGTTCTGACCTCCCCGCACGGTCTCGCCTCCTCCTCTCTTCCACTTTGTCGGCGCATCGGTAGGCAGCACCATAAATTTAGGGAAAGTCACACATTCGAAAGTGCATGCACTGTATTTGATCGTGACGGGATGTCGTGAATTGAGGATGGCGAATAGAAACCGAAACGGTGGCCAAAAAGGTACCCAAGATGCTTTGCGCGCCCCTACGCCGCTAGGATCGCATCGATCTTGCAAGAGGTCTATTGATGCCTCAGACACCAGGGTGCGTGCCCAAACAATGACCGACTCAGATAACTGACGTAGCAGCTATACTCTCTCAACTGTACTAGATTACTTCAGTTGTGGAACTCCCGCGGAGGGGGGTACCCCGCCTCACTCACCTCAGTTCGCCTCCCGTCGCTTAAAGCGATGTCTGGATTTTCGTTTCAAATGGAACTGAAGAAACAGATTCAACGACTTAAGAACAGGAAGGCGACAGGTGCAGATGATATATCTAACAAGTTCCTCGGGGCTCTTAAAAAAAAAAAAGGCAGTAGAAAACCTTAGATTACAGTATGTTTTAATAGTATCCTCGAATCAAAAGACATACCAAAGTCCTGGAAACAAGCAAAAATGAAACTACTTTACAAAGACCAGGCACGAAGCCAGGGGGGGGGGGGGGGGGGGCATGGGGCCCGGCCCTCCCCCCCCCCCCCCCCGAAATCTTCCATTTTGCTGGGACCTCCTCCCCCCTCCCCCTCATACAGCATTTTGTCATGGGCGGGCCTCGCCCCCCCCCAAAAAAAAAAAAAAAATCCTGTCTACGTGCCTGCTACAGACCAATATCAATATTCAGCAATGTATGCAAACTGTTCACAAGCATAATTAATGATAAACTACAAACCATCTGTGAAAAAAAATTAATGAAACGCTTTGCGCAGGCTTAAAATAAATTCCGGCATAAGAGAAGAAGAAGGGATAACTTATTTACGTTAACTCAAGCCATAGAGATGAAAAAAATTACACCATCTTCCCGAGGGGAACCATGGGGTGATGCGGAGCATCGCGGATCGTTATTAACGGTGTTATTAACGGTGTTAGTAACGTTGTTAATAACGTTGTTAGTAACGTTGTTAACTTGCGTGTTATTACGTTGTTAACTTGCGTTGGTTACCACACATCGCGTGAACGTTGTTGGAAACTCCGCGATGCTCCGCATCACCCCATGGTTCCCCTCGGGAAGATGGTGTAATTTTTTGTCTTCAGTGGACGTAGCGTTGCTGTTAGTTTGTGGGGTGGTGCTGACGCTTGCTTGCGCCAACCCACTAACTGACGGGACTGTTGCTTCCATCACACTTCATCGGAAGAACGGAGTGAAGTGGAGTGAACAGCGCTGAACTGAACGCAGGCAGCGCGCTACCGCTGCTTATATTGACAGTTGAAGGAGAGGAGACTAGAGGAGGAGAGTTGCGCATGCGCGCGCGGTATGAGTAGAAGCGAACGCACGCGAAGTGCACGCAGCTGGTAGAGAGAGAAAGCGGAGAGAGTAACGCGCAGCTGTTGGAGAGAGGGAAGGAGGAGAGTTGCGCATGCGTAGTGTGAGTGCGGACTACGACGCCGCGGGACATAGACCCGAGCAAGAGATGCTCCGCATTTAAATCATGCAAAACTCCCATCTGTTCTTGGCATTTCTAGACCTGGAGAAAGCATATGACGCTGAATCACATCAAATTCCATGGGAAAAAATCAAGCGGACTGGAGAACGACAGCATCGAACTTCTGAGGAGCTTATACAGGGGATGTGAAGCCAGCTATACATTACCAGTGCCGGTAACTATCATCGGACTGAGGCAGAGGTGCCCCTTGTCTCTGACACTTTTCAACGGGTACATTAACCACCTTCTCATCTGGCTAGGCTTCAGTTCAACACAATCACCAAGGAGGGGGAGGAAAAATATACACGCAACCCATGCTTTCGCAGATGATGTGGTTCTCATCACAGAGTCTGCCACCGACATGCAACACGTGATGGACATCTGCAAACAAATGGCAGCAAAGGACAACCTCAAGTTCAACCCGGGAAAGACACAGTGGATAAGCTTCAACACAAATTCAGGCCCAAACTTCTACCTCCAAAACCAAATTGAAAAGAAAACACCAGCCAACAAATACCTTGGTGCATCAATAGCGAGCGAGAATGACTACCAGGCTTAACACAAAAGAAATGTAATAACCAAGTCAAACAAACTAAAGAGGATGATATGGCACCTTGCCAGACAGTCGCATAAAAACTACTGAGTTGGGAGAGTGTTATCGAAGGTGATTGCAGTCCCGGCCGTGAAACAGACGCGCTTACGTACAGCGACAGTACTGAAACGCACGAACATTTTACTTCCACATCCGCTATTAAGAACAAGTTGGATAAAAAGACTGGGGAACATAGTTTATTTATTTATTTATTTATTTATTTATTTATTTGTGAATACTGTTCACCCCAAGTACGGGGCTTTAACAGGTGTGGGGTATAAGAGAACACTCAAACATTCTAGGACTACAATACAGTACACATTCAGCAACGTCTACTTAAAATAAAGGGGATGAAATAGCACAAACATTCAACATATTGTCTAGCACTGAACAAAATTAATTTTGTGCACTCAATATCTACAGGGTGTCACAAAAGAAAATTTACACGGTCTTTTTTACCGCAAAAATAAACTAGGCATCGCCGAACGCTCATTCTCCGCCCAAAGGTAGCGCTAGAGGTCACAACCAGATGCCAAAGTTTCAGCCCGATCCGATAACTTAATCAAAAATTATAAGTGATTTTCTGAAAATTTCAATGGGAAAATGGCGGCCGACGGAGGTTTTGAACACATGGGGCTCTATGGCACCAGAAACCGAAAACGAGCAAAAATGGGCTCCATTTTTGCTCTGGTGGTGCCTGTCTGCGTAGACGCTGAGCCGCAGCATGCCGAGCCTTTCGTTCGTTTTTATCCATGTCAGAAAGAGAATGTGTGGCATGGAAGGTGGTTATATACGCATTTGAGCATTTGACCGCAGCGCCCTCTCGTCTATAAACGTTGAACCAATGCATGCAAAGTTTAACGCGATTATATACGCATTTGACCGCAGCGCCCTCTCCTGTATAGACGTTGAGCGGCTACATGCAACGTTTCATTCATGACATCCCCAGCTCTTGAGTTACTACCACATCTCAGAGCCCCCTACTCGTCCCGCAGTCGTGGCTGAGTGGTTAAGGCGTTGGACTAGAAATCCATTGGGGTCTCCCCGCACAGCTTCGAATCCTGTCGACTGCGCAAACATTTTTTTCCCTACACGAGCACGTGAGCATGTGAGCTCACGAGCACGAGCACAAGCACCAGCAAGATTTATGTGAGCACGGACGCCGGACGGACAAGGCTAGACCCTGAGGAGCTTCGCCCCTAAAATAATACTGGCCCGAGTACTGATCCCTGAGGGACGCCCGAGGGTACTTCATATACTATTGAACAGTCGCCGTTAACCTCTACATACTGCACCCAATTAGATAAATACGCCGTGATCCACAATTTCGCGCTATGATTTACACCATGCAAAAAAGGGTTATGAAGTAGTTAAGTGTGTGGTACTCTATCAAACGCCTTAGAAAGGTCAAGGCATATCACATCAAGCTGTCCTCACTCATTGGAAGAAGCAGCAAAATCGTCAAAGTGTTTCTATGCGTTGCGCGTGACCGTCGATAATTGCCGGCGAAACCCATGTTGGTTAGAATAAAAAATGTTGGAGGATTCAAAAATACTAGTATAACGCTGTAGAAATAATATGCTCAAATAATTTGCATAATATGCACGTTAAAGATACGAGGCGGTAGTTTTCAATCATATGCTTACTTCCTTTCTTGAGAATTGGTACGACCCTCGCACTGTGCCAATCGCACTGCGCCAAAATTCAATATACGCACTCAGAAACCGCTGGCGATGACGGAGAAAGAGTGTGCGAAAATGGTTCGAGCCGACGTGACACAGGCTGGAATTGAACAATGGCGCAAATCAATGACAAAGAAATAGAACCTAACGCTCTACAGGAAGTACAAAAGTGAACCGGCACCGTACGGACAGTACAGGTGGGAAAGAGCCAGCGCACTGCTATTTCAGGCTCGAACCGGCTCCCTACTGACCCAGAGGCGGAGTAACGAACTTTACGGCGACGACCCAATATGCAGACTCTGCGGTAAAGACGAGGGTATTGTGGCATACGTCTTGAACCAATGCAGACGCCTCGCTTGCACTGAGCGAAACGACCAACGTTGCAGTATGGAACGTGCCCTTGGCTACGGGGATGAGGGCAGCGAAGGTGCCGAAGATCCTGAGGATCGTCTTTCCGCCCGGAAGGACGCGCAGAAGACGACGGAAGCCACGAAGCGCCACCTGGTGGCATGGGAAAGACTTTGCCGCACCACCAAAAGAAAACTCTGAAACGCGGGTGATCGTGCAGTGTGCTGGGCCCTGAGCAGTGCACAGCAGAAGTGGCTTTATTTTAGTTTACTAGGGTACCAGAGGCACTCGCAAGTGCGCTTGCCCTGTTTTTAAAAGGTTGTGGTCCCCTTGATTTACTGTGTGTTCCATAGAGTAAAGCCCCTTCATTTTTCAAAAGCAGCGCAAGGTACGTCGGCGCACAAGACAGGTGCAACGTGCAGCCCTTGGGAAGATCATGGTGGCACAGCGCAACACTGAGCTAGATTTCATACGCCTTGTTCTTCCCAAAATAGCGCGCGGCACGTGTCTCGAACATTTTCACAACAATGAATGGCGCTACTTTTACCAGGATAGAGGGGCTTTACCATAGAGTAGAGTAGGCTCCCTACGGGAGCCAGAGTTGCGCGTCTGTTTCCCACTTGCCGCCGCGCCGCTATTCGCCAAGATCCGATCACGTGAGGATCCGGATCAAATGCCGTGCAGGAAAGTAGACGTTGCACGCGCCCCGACAGTACGTTCCCCTGCTTTTGAGCGCGCCGCGCGCCTCGAACGCGCGGCGCCGCTATTAGCCGAATTCAGCCACGTGAGGAGCAGGATCAACATGCCGTGCAGGAACGACGGCGCTACGGTGATGAACGCGCAACTCTGGCTCCCGTAGGGAGCCTATACAGAAACTCTACCATAGAGTAGAGTAACTGTATATGCTCCGCTTGCGGAGCAGAGTACCGCAATGGTGCCATTCTGGAGCCAAGCACTGCGGGAAGCCACGGTCGGTTTTTGCAGGGGCACGAAGGCGCAGACGCGAGGCGGCAAGCTGCGGCGCGCTGCGGAAGGAAAATAGTGCGGCGTGCGGCAACGTGCCGCGCATGCGCCGTGATCGTTGTCCCGTCGTTTCCTGTCTCCCTCTCGCAAAAAGCGCACCCGCGTACGCACCCGCGGGTCCCGCGGGTTCCGCGGGTCCCGTGTGAAGTGAAGTCGTCAAGTCGCTGTTGCTGGGACGCAGATAGCGTCGTGAGCCCGCTGTCTGCCCAACTTTTGGAGGACCTTTCCCCTCGGGCCTCGAGCGATCGCAAGAAGCAAAAGAACGCAGGCCTGCTTATTTTCCCCGTGTGCTTAATTGAAGAGCAAGTGCCGCTGCTCAGCCTGCGACTTTTTTTTTTTTTTTCTTTAGCGGACAGTTTACTTAATATTATGTAGACGGAACAGTGCTTTACCTTCGTGCGTTCCAATTATATGCGAATCTGAGGAATGTCGAGCACCCCAACTTTCATGCTAAAATAGTGTACGAAGTTTTTGTCATTTCACGAATTCGAGGCACCCGAATTGAGAGCTCTTGGAGACCGGAATTTTCGCGTGCTTTCAAGTTGAACTAAATTTTGAATTCGCTTGAATCGCAAGCATTAGGGGCTCGCGAATAATAAATGTTAGACTGTGCTCCAAACTTTGGGAGATGTAGCAAGGTGCAAACTGCCTAATATAAAAAAAATTCCACCGACGTTCCACTTTCATTGCGGATCAGTCTTTGAAAACGCAGTCCAATTCGTTGCAGGGACCAGAATGATGCCGAAATTGACTGTTTTCCTAATGACCAGTATATTCCGCCCCGAGAATAGGGCGATAGAGCTCTGTCTACTTTCAGTGTGTGACACACACCTACATCTCGCTTTCTCTTCTATTTTGAACATTTTGCTGAACCTATTGAACTGTTTTACTACCACCGACATGGTCCCTTGAAGAAATTGCGAACAGGCACAGCACTAACAGTCTCTAAAACATGTTTATCCACACAACTGCCTGCAGAAATCTTTTGGGGTATTATTATTAAAAATGATCTCCTTCCCATACGAAAAAGCCAGACGAGGCGGCGTCTCACATCGTGTCTCGCCGTCGGAATACGGTACAAGCTCTTGCCGCTGTCTGCGCGATTTGTGCACTTGGTAACAATACAGCCTGTCATTTTCACGGGGCTCTTTCTGCGCGCATGCAAAATTTAATGCGGTAAAGGACGCAGCGGCTGACGAAAACGCCGTCCCCCCGCTTTTAAGGTACATTTATACTCCAACGTAACGTCGTCGGGCGCCGCGTAGCGCAGCGCGCGCAGGTACTTATTGGTTGCAGATATCGAGTTCCTGGTTGCCGGCCAATAAAAGGCGCGCGTTCTGCGCTACGCTACGTTCAGTGCGCTCAACGTCGGAGTATAAACAGCCCAAGATGGCCGGATGTGCCGGTCGCGTATCGGTATCGCGTATCACTCCGCGAGAGCCTCAGACGCGGGAAACGCGATCGTCGTCCGTGTCGTCTGCTTCACATACCCTGAAAACGAATGTCCCAAAACATCGCTCGCGTTATAAAAAACGGGATTGTACTGTACCCAGTTGATGCACATAATGTTCAATGACTTAGGAAGATTAAACTTGAGGAAGAAAACGAGAAGGGACGGACAAAACACAAAACCGTCCCTTCTCGTTTTCTTCCTCAAGTTTAATTATCCTTACCAACCCGCTCGTTCTGTCCCGACTTAGGAAGCTTTCGGTTTGTTTGATTTTGGTCTAGGCTCTATCTTTTGCGAACGCAAAGCGGAAAATATGTTCCCCCCCGAAACTCAGGCGCTCTGGAAGGTCACTTTCCAGCACGAGAGTCGGATCCAGTTCTGCGCACATGACCACTCCTCCGCCAATACGGAGATGGCGGTGAAAGGAAAAGGAACGCGCTACTCTGGCTCTGCAAGCAGAGCCTATACAGTTACTCTACCATAGAGTAGAGTTCCTGTATAGGCTCCCTACGGGAGCCAGATTGCGCGTTCACGCATGGCATGTGGATTCAGCTCCTCACGTGACTGAATTCGGCGAATAGCAGCGCCGCGCGTTCGAGGCGCGCGGCGGGCTCAAAAGCCTGGGAACGTACGCCGGGGCAACGTCTACTTTGCTGCACGACACTTGATACGGCTCCTCACGTGATCGGATCTCGGCGAATAGCGACGAGGGCGGCACACGGCATGTGGAATCAAACGCGCAACTCTGGCTCCCGTAGGGAGCCTATACAGGAACTCTACCATAGAGTATGGTGGAACGCCATCTAGACGCTGTGCTTCGAAACGTATGTATTCTTAGGGTGCCTCAATGTTTTTCTGTTTAGGGTGATGCCACCCTTTGTAGTACCCGATGCCGACAGCACGCGCTTACGGGGAAAATACAAAGCAATCTACGAAAACAAAATGTCGCCATAGCACCGTCAGCGCCACAACCGCGTGCTGGGGCACGCTCTTTCACGCGCTTCTGAATAAAAAATAAAAATAAACTTGTGGGACAAAATGGCGAGATGACATCACCCTAAGCAAAGCGCACATGAAGGCACCCTAATGTATTCTATCACGCGTGCTTCAGGATCTCGGAGGCCATGATTCCATAGAATACACTGCAGTTACCATAGCAGCCGACCGGCGCATCGAACGACGGCAGGCTAAAGCCCCTTCATGTTTCAAAAGTAGCGCAAGGTGCATCAAAGCACGAGGCACGTGCAACCGTTGGGAAGATCATGGCGGCACACCGCAGCACTAAGCTAGATTTCAGGCGCCATCTTCTTCCCAGAAGTGGTGCACGGCACGTGTCTCGAGCATTTCCACAAAAATGAATGGCGGCACTTTTTCCAGGATAGAGGGGCTTTACGGCAGGCGAGTCGTGGGGGCAGAGAAAGGTGAGACTTGGGGGGGCTACTGCTTGTGCAAGCAGCGTTTATGAGCAGTTCCGTAACTCAGCTAATCTAATAATTTTGTACTTTGTTTCATGCTTAACGTGCCACGCTGTCAAAGCTGCTGGCACGAGCATGGGGTTTGATCTCGGAGATCGCATGCGCGTGTTCTCACGCTAACGAAACCATATGGATGAAGTTAGGCGCTCGTAGCTTTGACAGCGTTGAATACTAAAGCCCGGTTCACAAAGTTGCGTTTGACTGCGTTTGACTGCGTTGCGGAAGCGAGACACCAGGACATCCCTGCTGCTTATATCGCGTGCCAAGAAGATTCCTTGAATTGGATTCCACGCTTCATACGAAGCACAGATGTGCCGGCGACTCGCTTTCGGTTCTCGCCGCAACGCAGTCAAACGCACTCAAACGCAAGTGTCTGAACCGGCCTTTAGTATGAAACGGAGTGTACTGGCGCGAACTTTTGAAAATGGTCTATTGTAAGAGACATGGCATCCGGCCGACGCCATATGTCTCTGCTCGTGTGATCAAGATCGTGGAATTCATGTGCATGCTGCACGTGCTCACACCAGCCGAGATGCCACACTAATACGCAAATCACACGGCAGCGTAAAGGTACCTTTAGCCCAGGTACCTGTCGTAAAGGGAGCTGGAGATCGTGATCACACGGCGCATAAATGTCCCTTTCACTAAGGAAGGTCCTGTGTTAAACGGAGCTCCCCGAGCTCCTTTAAGGTGTATCCACACTGACGGACCGGGCCGCGAACCGATTGATCACGTGATGCGCGGCCCGCGGGCCGCCCGGCTGCAATGAGCATCCACACGGGGGACCAAAAGAGCAGACGACAGAGCGAACGGGCCGGTCTAACCCTCGACCTCACAGCTCCGCCAAACGCATGCAGCGAGCTGCTTTGAGGCTATTTGTAAGGATCCAAGATGGAGGTTGAACGAAAGCATAGAGATCATATACTAACTCTAGAGGAAAAGGTCCGCCATTTTCCCATGCATTCTGGCTGCCGCAAGCGGCGGAGCATGCAGGCAGACCCTCGGGGGTCCCAAACATGGTTACCATGGCAACCGAAGCCTCGCTATCCCCGATCGCACCTCCGGAAAGGGAGTCTCATACCATTTATTCTGCGAAGTTTCGTCGACAGCATTCGATTTCACTAACTTACCGGTGGAAAGGTATTCACGTTCCTTTCGAAGCTTTCTTTTTGCATAGCGCGCAGATGTACGGCCTCGCGTCAACGCTAAACTAAACCAGATAACCGACTTCGCGGGTGGGGCGCGAAAGGGCGCGGCCGATGAATACGAAACCGCGCAAGCACCAGATTTCCGAGATTTCGACAGAAGGGAAGTTAATGCAACGTAATGAGTATATTGGTTTTTATAAGCATTAGAATAGCTCAGAATTTAGTTTACAACGTTAAATTATCACTGTTTATATTGCTGAGAGTTTTCAGTCTTCGCGATTACCATTGCGACTGTCGTCCTTCAGCTGGCAACATTGCTTTCTTTTTCTCGTGTTCTGTCGCTCTCTTTCGCGATCTTTCACTCGGGACCCCGGGTGTCGGAGCACGGGATTTGCCACTCCTTCTCACCCACCTTTTAGCGGCGAGATGTTTTGGTGGCGCCCTCCTGTGGTTCCCCCTTGTGACGTCATTACCTTGCAAATAACAAGTTCGATGGTGTTTGTTATTAGCATGGTGGAAGCTTGAAATCATTGCGCTCTCAAAGGAACACTGCCAACACCGTCAAAATTAAAGTTCTTTCATTCCTCTTATTTCCGTCGATGACAAATCCCCTTTCCGACGTCATAGTCAGCGTTCGGCCAATCGTGGAAGGCCGACCACAGCGACGCTTTCGGTCGCGCACGGGGCTATTACCCCCCTGAACGAAAGAGACGTTTGGCCGCGATGGCCCTGGCGTTGACTATTGAGGACGAGGAGGACTTATGGTACGTTTACACTTGCGGATCCGCTAGCGAATCCGCCCAGCTTTTGCCGCTGGGGCGAAACGCTGGGCGGAAAACGCGGCGGCGAGCCGTTTAGCTCCAGGACCTATTTCTGCCACCGAACGAGGCGTTTCGCTGACCGGAAGTGACATTCTTGCGCAGCGCGACGCTGCCTACGTCATGAGCACGCGTAGTTCCGGGAGCAGCAACGCCCGGGAGAGAGAGCCGAGGCGGGAACTCTCGCGCCTTCTCGTCATATTTGACGAGATGTTACGGGAACCGTTGCCGCAGCTGGCGCCGCCGCCACTGCTCGAAGGAAATAGATGTAAACGCAACCCGCTCGTCGCTGCCGCCGCCGGGAGCGGATCCGCTCCCGCGGCAGCGGATTTCTTCTCAGGTGTAAACGTACCATTAAGTGAACCGAAAAGGGCAATCCCACAGAGCGGGGAATTGCTCCACGAGCGCGATGAAGTAAAAAGTTACATCGTCGCACCATGCCGCCATCGTCGCACAACAAAAGGTTCTTCTTCTTCGTCTTCAACAGTTGGCGCCAAAAGAAAACGACTTTGGATTTGGATTCCAATCCAAACAAAAGTCAGCTTGTTGCCAGACGTAGCGCTTCAATTATACTAAAAACGCAGCGGTCCGCCGCCAAGGTTCGGGCAAGAAAAGCGCTTGGCATTTCTCAGAAGCGCGGGCCGAGGACCGCCGGCGGACCTCGAATACCGGTGACGTAAGATCACGTGATGCACGGCCCGCGGACCAAAACAGCAATTTGGTCCGTCGTGTGGATACATGCAGGGAGTAGCCTCGGACCCACGAACTCAAAATAATATCACAGATACACAAATATATCTTGTTTAATGCATTATAACAAATTGAATATATATAAGTATCAAATAATAAAATGATTATGAACACAAATGTGATGGAAGAATACAATAATGATGAACGCATACTCTAGCTAGCAGGTAGCTCCGGCGGCAAGTGGAAAACAATGTCTGCTACGAACACGAACGCGATGGACCACTGCGAGCTTTTTTCGAGGTTGTAGACGAGTCGCCCGACTCTCCCGCCCAGGACCCTTTATCTTCTTCGTCGTCCATCCCTTTCTATCGCGTGACTGGCGTAACCGTGAGACTCCGTCGTGGTTCGTTTCTGCCGGGCACTATTTAGCTACTTCAGTGAGAACTTTGCAAGAAAAATGGAGCTGCTAAACGTAAAAAGGTCGCCCACCTCGCATAGCAAACTCGTAAACGCAGATGATTTAGGGCCAGTGTGAGCAGACGGGTCGGACGTTTTAAAGCAAAACTCATTTAGGTGCGCCCTTATGGCTCGTTCACACTTGCGAAATACGCACTCGCCGCCGACCGAATTCGCTTGTCGAAAAAAGACCCGACCGTTCACATTTGTTGCCGCCTGCGGAGTGCTTGTCAGCAAGGGCCACTTCTTCCGAGCGTTCTGATTGGCTTGCGGCGAGAGAAAACTTTTTTCCGGCGTTCAAAATTGGTCCCAGAGCGATCTTGCTCTCCGCCGGAAAATCTGCCTGCTTTCGTCGCCGGGCGTCAGAATTCTCGCGGATCCGGCCGCCGGTTCCCAAGTGTGAACGATGCGTTAGACTTAGAGAAAAAAGTAAAGTGCCGCGAAAGCAGACAGAAATAATATTTCGGTTTTAAATGTGATATTTCACATCCAATAATGAAAAAAACTGCGCGTCAAACCGATTTCGAGGAATACTTATTTATCACGTGCTCCTCTCGCGGTTAAGCTGGAATGCAATCGACATCAACCTAAAGTGCTCCGTTTATTTATCGTGTGATCAAGAACGCCGTTTACTACAGGTACATTCAGCTAAGGGACCTAAGCTAAAGGTACCTTTACGCTGCAGTGTGAATTGGGTATAATACCCCATTCACACGACCGTAAAGGTACCTTTAGCTAAGGGACCTTAATTCTCTGTGCCAATCAATTTACAATTAACGCGTGGCGTGTGCTCGCGACCCAAGAGCACGGGCTGATTCGCCGATAGCAAAGGGACCTATATTATAGGTACCTTTATGTTGACCGTGTGAATGGGGTATAATACATGATTAAAATAGCGCGAACTTGACAAGGACAAAAAGGCACACGTACGACATGACTGGTACTGACTTCCAACTAAGTTTATTGCATCATCCAACCATGCAATATATATCATCGCCTGCGGACATAAAAAACACAAAAATTGTTCTACATTCAGATTACATGTCTACCACGCGCCTATCTTCAGATAACACCATCAAGAAAGGATAATTCTTTGTCAATGAGACACACCGACGGCATGCTGAAGGACTTGCTCCCGCTTTTCTGATAAAAAACGCCTCTAAATTTCCCACTCTGTCTTGTCCTTTGCTCTTTTCAGGAACTTGGTCAAATTTAAAAGCGATTTACACCCACATCATTTAACGTGCTCAGCAAGATGACCACCCAAATTGCTCAGTACCGACAGTTTATGCTCGTGCGCTCTTTCATTGAAACTCCGACCCGTTTGTCCAATGTAAATGTGGCCTCAGCTAAAATGAATTTCGTAAACAACCCCACTTATGCACCTAGTGTACATGACGGCATGTTTTTTTTTTTTGTGCATTGACAATTTTTATGCCAGTACGCATAGAACATATCTTGTCAAGCTTGCAGGGAGCCGGCAAAGGATATTAATACCGTCTACCAGCTATCTTTCTTTTTTAATTATGCGAAACCTTGTGCATGTAAGGCACAACTTGCGCTCTTTTTTTTTATCTGTTCTCGAGTACGTTTTTTTTATTTTATGATCCTTTAAGTTTTATGTAATACACTCTCGCAAACACTTGATAGTAACATGTTAGGGTATTTCGCAAATTGTAACTTCCAAAACTGCAGATCGAAGCCGGTTAACATTTTGTGCTTGCAATTTTTGTGAGGGCCGCCAGTAAGCAATTTGTAGCTGTTCCTCTTTTTTGAAGCTTGGAGAGGCACTTTCAAATGAGAAAATACTTTTTTGGGGGATCGCGGGTTGTTCATCCAGCACAATTTTGCCTAGAGAAATCAAGCTGCAAATCTGAAAACTGAATGTAATTCGGGTTTGTCATTTCGCAAGTGAACTTTAAACCTCCCGAGTGAACACTAAAAATGTCGATAATTTTTGAAGCAACATCAACTTAATTTGTCCCTGTCAAATCTCTTAAAAAAGTACTAGAAAATTGTCAGCGTATCGGTGAAGCTTAAGCACGTGTACATCTTCAAGACACCCAGATATACGTTTATTCATTTCGCCCAGATAAATATCGCACAACACTGTGCCGACAAAAGACCCAATATATATATATACCATTTTTCGTATAAAGAACTGGTCATTAAGGCTGACAGCTGTCGACTTAACGTAAAATTCCAGGAGGGTTACAAAGTTCTCACAGTTGACATCAACTGTGAGAACTTTCTAACCCTCCTGGAATTCTATGTGAAGTCGACAGCTGTCGACTTAACATAGTACAACCCGCGATCCAAAAGAAGTCTTTTGTCATTCGAAAGGCACACTCCAACCTTATAAAAAGAGGAATAGCTACAAATTGTTTACTGGCGGCCCTCACAAAAAGTTGCGAGCACAAAATGTCAACTGGCTTCGATCTGCAGTTTAGGAAGTTCAAATCTGCGGGATACCCTAAAATGCTACTATTAAGTGTTTGCGAGAGCCAATTACAGAAACTTAAAGGATCACAAAACAAAAAACGTACTCTAAAACAGATCAACAAACAAAGGGTTCAGGTTGTGCCTTATATGCACAAGGTATCGCATAATTTAAAAAAGATAGCTGGGAGATATGGTATTATCCTTTTTTCGGCTCCCTGCAAGCTTGGCAAGATATGTTCTATGCGTACTGGGCATAAAAATTATCAATGCACCAAAAAAAAAAAAACATGCCGTCATGTACACTAGTGGGGTTGTTTACGAAATTCCTTTTAGCTGTGGCCGCATTTACATTGGACAAGCGGGTATACGTGTTTCAATGAGAGAGCGCCCGAGCGTAATCTGTCGGTACGATGCGATTTGAGTGGTCATCTTGCTGAGCACGTTAAACGATGTGGGTGTAAACCGCTTTTGAATTTGACCAAAGTTTGTGAAAAGAGCAAAGGGCAAGACAGAGAGGGAAATTATAGAGGCGTTTTTTATTAAAAAAAAAGCGGAAGACAAGTGCGTCAGCATGCCTTCGGTGCGTCTCATTGACAAAGAGTTATCGTTCCTTGATGGTGTTATCTGATGATAGGCACGTGGCAGACATGTAATCTTAATATATAACCATCTTTGTGTTTTTGTTTATGTCCGCAGGCGATAGTAAATATTTCTTAGTTGGATGATGCAATAAATTTAGTTGGAAGTCAGCGCCAGTCATGTCGTACGTGCGCCTTTTTTGTCCTTGTCAAGTTCGTGCTATTTTAATCATGTCTAATACGAACCAACTAGCCCAATCAAAACTCGTGTTGCCACGTTAAGAATTGTGTAGAACCTGCTGGCACATTGGCAGTTTATCCGCATGGCGCCCTAAAAAAGCTTAGTCCAAAATCCGTGCTAAAACAAGACTTTCCTCTAGGGCTCGTTAGAATAATTAGTCGCGGAGAAGATCCACCATCTGTGTTAATCATTATTTCGAACTACTCTTTTCCCCGTTGAGCCCATTAACAGCACGGCGAAAGAGCCCAAGCACGTAACTGATTTCTTCACACCGCTGTGTCCTTCCGCACAATAATGCCATTTTGCCACGGTCATCGTCACCAGGGCAACGAAGCGCCTGCTGAATGGACACGCACGCGAACGCAAAGTCTGGAGACAGCAACAACTGACGTCATTTTTCAAATACAGTTTGACAACACCGTGTAATCGCGCGACCACCACTGATGCATGTTGAAGACCTCAAGATCACGGTCGTAGCACTAACTATTGTTTCCTCCACAGCGAAGAAGGCGGTCTTCAGGCACGCTTGTAACATTCACCATCTTCGAATAAAACATGCGTACGCACGAACCACACACCAGGTTTCCCAGACGAGGACCACCTCTTTCTCTCGTAAACACCGACCGCAAATTCCCGTATGGAAGCACCCGAAACAGTTGTCTTTCCAAAACGCCATTTATTAGCGAGAAGGCCACCCCCGAGAGCTCCGTCCCCATTAACAACCTGTCACCCATAATTCGCGGTCGCCCCGGCCCGAAAATTAGAGCACTAAAAATATTACACGGCGACTGCTCGCACGCTATCACCGTAGCGGTCGCGGACCCTCGACGCCGTTTTTGCTCGTCCGCTTAATTGTGGGTACGACGACGACATCCGGCAGTAATAAGCACGGGCACACGCCGACCCTCGGAAGTGAAGCAAAAAAGGACCAACATGAACACACCTGAGTGGGCATCCGACGAACGAGCTACTTATCATGTTTTACTCCGTCACCCCGTAGCTGAGCTCTCACGATAGGAGCTACGCGCCAGCCGGGCCAACCAACCGCCTCTCTCTGATCACCTGACCCCGCCCTCTGTGCCTGGGTGTGAGCGAGAGCGTGAGCACGTGACGCGAGATAGACGTACGATTGGTCCAACGAATTACGTAGCTTGCACCGCACTGTCTGCTCAGGGGTGATCGGAGTGTAGAAGGGGCGAGGGACCAGAACCACCCGTCGGTGGACAACCCAGTAATTTTTCGTGCCGCGCCGGGAGGGGTGCAAAGGGAAAGGAGGGAGGGGGGGGGGGGGGTAGAGACATAATGTGTCACTACGCCGGTACCGACGGGGCGGGGAACTACTTTATCATTCCCACGACACGTGCCCTTGTCTCTGCGCTCTCTTGGGTTCCGAGAAGTGGGCTGCATGGAATTTTCTAATCTTCAGCCATCTCGGTGCTTAAAATTATGGTTGCCAGTCATCTGAAAAACATTTATCTGAAATCGCAGGTAATGCTTTTCCCGGTCCTCCAGAAATGTGAAAAGAGTTCGCGACAGAGCAAAACAGCATCACCTCCTCTTGTCTAAAGCTGAAAAAGTCGCGCTTTGTATTTTTTTAATTGTGACGATTGAAAGAGCAGCGTCTGCTCTGCAACTAAGTACCAAGATGGCGGCGTCCACTAGCAGATCTAAGAATGGAGTGCCGATGCTCTATAAGCGTAGCTCATTTAGTGACTCTAGCGATACCATCTAAACTAATGAGGGCCGGGCCTCTCCCCACCGCGCGTCGTCAATAGTGGATCTACGCGGCGCCGACTACCCCGCGTCAGCATCTCTGCTGGCGCATGTTGCAGCGTCTTGCAACGAAAACGCGACGCTATAGCAGGCGGCGACACCGAGACGAACGCGACTGCATGATTTGCGGCGGCCCTCGTCGGTGTGTTTGACGTTCGGGGCGAGTAGCACAAGCAATGACGTCATGCACAAGAATCGTCTTCATGGTGGCATTGGTACACGCATTCAGGCTTCATGTAAGTGCAGTTTATGGCACCGAGACTGCGTGACGGACTTTTGTTGATCGATAGTTGGTTCGTAGTTTTTGAGGGGTATTCAACCCAGGGGGACAAATCCCTTCCTTTGTTTCCTGGGATGCGCATCCCGTGGTAACAACGTCACGCTTTTGCGCGGTGTCGCGCTCACATCCCAGGTTAATGGGGGGGAGCACTTTTGTCCGCGGGCTGCACAAAAACACTCCCCACCTTGCCATGCGATCTTTCTGCAATTGATTGTGTTTTTTTGGCAACTTTACAGATTTTCCTTAGCGAGATGTTGGCGGTGGCATCGGAAATCACCTAACTTGTGTGGCTTGCGCTGTTGCGCATGTCGTCCGAGGCACCCGGAGGAGTCTTTGATATTCATCAATGCGACCTCGAGCCTCTCCTCGTACGACTGGTTTTTGAATCCACGTCCTTTGTACTGCATCCACCCATTCAAGAAGCATCTTTTTTTTTCTTTCTTTTTTTATAGCAGGAAGGAGTTCGTCGTCTTGTGCGTCTGGCAGTGATTCCGCCATAATCGCGTACCGCCGTTTTATGTATGCCTCTATTTTTCTACTCCCGTCAGCACGCATCGAGGCCTGTTGTCGAGAGAGTGCGACCGCTAAATGCGTCTGATAGCACTGACATCCCTCTCGGCTCCCCGACGTTCGTGTGACTGCTTGAGTCAGGGGAGGGGTTCCCGCTGGTCCCGCCGATCACTGACGTCCCGCACATTCCTACCCGAAAAGCATCCCCGGTGCGAATACCCCTTTAAAAGAGCTTAACTTTTAAGGTGATAGCTTTACGGGCGACACTTTGCAGAGGTTTCGAGGCCGTCGGCTGTCGTCGCCGCAATTAATGGAAAAACCTTTCTCTCCCCTCTTGGCGTGAGGCTGCAGGGAAGTCACGTCTTCCTGTCGGTGGAGCAGCGCGAAGAGAAAAAAGAGCGGAGCCCCGGGGTCCCGCCGGTCGCGACGGAGGGAGAGTCTTCCGTGTCGTCTGCTTCAAATACTTGTTTTCAAACATTACTCGCGTTATACAACATCCCGCTTTGGCAGTATCCAGTTGCTGCGCGTAATGTTGGGTGGTTTTAGAAACTTCCACCGGCGCTTACCCACTTACTTCACGGATCACCAAGCGCTCGGGGTGGTCGCCAGCGGCATCCACGACGCCAACTACGACGGCAATGAAAATTAACCCCATCGCACCTGTCCACAGGTGCGCGACGGAACCATTTTGCCCGCATCGCGCGATCGTGTGACAGCTGTAGCTTATACTTCGCGCATTGTGGGCGAAAAATGCGACTTTTTTATGAACCAAGAAATTATAAGGGTGGACATAGACAGAGGTTTTGTTGTCCGCCCTTTTACCTTTGCAATTCGTAAAAAAAAAAAAAAAAAAACGCCGCACCGAGAGGCGCAGGTTACCGAAACAGGATCTTGGCATTCTTGGAGTGTATGGTTGTAATCTATTTCTTGCGCAGCGGGTAGCATGCGCACTCGTGGAAAAACAAATAAGCGAGTAATAATGAGATTAACAACTTTGAAAGCAGTAATAAAAAAGAGTGAAAGATGATCAAACTAACAAGAAGTGATTGGCAGTAGACAACACTTTAGACAACGTTGGCCAGCTTTAAGGCTGCCTCGTTGATTTAATTTAGCTCGTCGAATGTTTGATCCCATGCCAGAGGCCCTGTAATTTTAACCGCTATTCGTTTCAATTAAATGAAGGAACTGTTGGCACAGAAAGGGTAAAAGGTGTCCCAATGAAACCCGATTTTGAATTGGGCCTTCTCTAAATACGAGACCTATTTGTTTATCTCGCACTGTATTGTCACTCTTTATTTTCATCCGTCCATCTACAACTGAAGATTTGGGGATAATCTAAAACAAATGCAGTGCAACGTTGTTCGGACAAAAATCAATATGCTCACATCGTCACGAAACAAAAAAAAAAAATCCTTTTTCTTAAAAAATAAAAACAAAAAAGTCCACGACTGCAGACAGTAGGAATGCGCTTAGATGATAACAATAAATCAATACATTTTAAAATAGAAACACGCCCAGAAGGAGAGCAAAGCACACACCGCACTTGTAGCTAGGGTAATACATTTCGCGAGTATTTGAGTAATTGAAACCGCCGGAGGACTATCATCCAGCGATTCTTTCGTCGGCCCCTCAGACACGGCGCTAATCAAACGCAGATTAATTAAATTTTATACTCGAGCCCGAACAAATCACAATATTACAACGCACGTCAGCGAGAAGAGAGGATACAAAAGCCGGAGCAAGATAAGAAAGACCCTGGGGGGGGGGGGGGGGGGGGGGGGCGAGAGGGAGAATCGGAATTTAGGGAACAAAGCGATTCCGCTTGTTAATCTGATTAGGGAGGCCAGTCGGGACTCCGCATTGAAAGAAAGCCATGCCCGGTTTCGCGCACGTCTATTCTTTCCTGCATTAGGGAAATGGCGAAACAACGAAGGGAAGAGAACGGACAATGGGGAAGTTCCGTCCGACCAATCCCCTCAGTACGCACGCTCGATCAATTAAAACACAATTAATCCGCAAGCCGAATTAGATAAGAAAGCGCAAGGACAATGGGTGGATAGAGAGATGGAAAAAGCTACGTCTAATGAGCTCTGGAGGTATATTCATTTGAACCAAATAGGTGGCGACTTTCTGATAAAATTCAGCTTTTTATCTCTATTTTTTAACTTGGACCGTTTATCACGAATCGTTTCATTTCAGCGAGTAAGGCCATGCGTTATGTTAATAAATGCAAATACATACTAAGACAAAAAGTCCAAGCGACTGGATCTTAGGATTATTGCACGCACGAATGGCTTATTATAGTTTTGTTACACCAGGAAACACGTAGCATTATTCGCAATTTTACTATTACGTGTACATGTAACATTTAGGCTAGATCCGTTCCGGATTCGATCTGTCCTCGAACGTGTTCACAACAGATTTCGCGTACATAAAGTTGTGGAAAGAATAAACTGAACGCATAATCATGCGCTTCGTTCTTAGCTGCGTGTTCGTAAGTGGTGACTACTTAGACACGTTAAATATCTCCCAGATAAAAAAAAAAAAAAAGAAACTCATATCTCTATGGGGTAGTACGAACAACCGACGTGGGGCAGGTTCCAGATTCGAATAAAGGCGACTGTAGCTCTACAATAAGAATCGAGACCGATTAAACGGCTACCGATGTAGGTTTATCAGTTCTTTCTTACACGATATAACGCCTAACATCGGGGAGAATAGTCCCATGAAAAAACAATAATTATTATAAGAAGACAGAAACGCACTTTGTAAAATGCAGGAAAATTCAGATAGGTAATGTAAAACCTTCACGAAGCCTTTTTTTCTATCACGTTTTTTCTTTCTTTCCGCTAAGGTATAGTATTTAAAGCAGGCTTCTTCAAGCTCTTCATGGGGACTGTAAATGTAAAAATCATGAAATAAAAGTACTTGTTAAATAAATGAGTCTTTTTGGAGATGTTTTTTTTAAAGGGGACACTGACACGCCCCCCCCCCCCTCCCTTCCCCCAACCCCTCCTAAGAAAAAAAAAAACTATATATTTTTACTTTTTGTTTGGCGATTTATTATGGTGTCGGAAGAGTACCCAATCAAAATTTTGCTACGCGGTCACTTATATTTTGAATAAAGTAAAAAAACGCAACTGCTTGAAACCGAAACTGAAGTGGGTAGGAAGAAGAAATGTAGAGGAGGAGAGAGTTGGCCGGAAGTCACGTAACTACACCCAACCGCGTTTTCTTTTCTTTTCTTTTTTTATTTTCTCACTTCATCTTTCTGGCTGTGCGAAGCAGACGAAAAAAATTGACCCCATCTCCACGTGGTGAATGATGTTGATTGGGGCGAAGCTCTGGTGGTGCTTGTCTGCGTAGACGCTGAGCCGCAGCATGCCGAGCCTTTCGTTCGTTTTCATCCATGTCAGAAAAAGAATGTGTGGTATGGAGCGTGGTTATATACGCATTTGAGCATTTGACCGCAGCGCCTTCTCGTCTATAAACGTTGAACCAATGCATGCAAAGTTTAACGCGAATTATATACGCATTTGACCGCAGCGCCCTCTCCTGTATAGACGTTGAGCGGCTACATGCAACGTTTCATCCATGACATCCCCAGCTCTTGAGTTACTACCACATCTCAGAGTCCCCTACTCGTCCCGCAGTCGTGGCCGAGTGGTTAAGGCGATGGACTAGAAATCCATTGGGCTCTCCCCGCACAGGTTCGAATCCTGTCGACTACGCAAACAGATATTTTTTCATCTTTTTTTTTCATTTTTTAATTTTTATTTATCTTTTCTTATTTTTTTTTTTGCCCTACACGAGCACGTGAGCTCACGAGCAGGAGCACGAGCACCGGACGCCGGAGCTACGGACACCTACGGACATGGCTAGCCCCTAAGGAGCTTCGCCCCTAAAACGCGCTGGTGTTGCACGTCGCCCAAAAAAACGCAAAAGTCAAGCACTTTGTGCTTGACGTTTCCTCGTTTTCGAAGCTCTTACCAATACATGTTCGTAAGACGAGCGATTTCATCAGTCAGGAAAAGGGGCGACGACTCGGCAAAATCTTCGCGCGAATCAGCTTGGTGGTCGGGCGTGCCGTACGGAATAAATCCTAATTGTTTTCGAAGCTAGACAGATTCGCTGGTACCGCGAACAACCGTTCTGAAGTGGAGGTCCCACGCCCGTCGTCCGCCGCCATCGCTTAGTCCGCTTCGTTCAGCCGCCCAGCCCGCGACTCACCAAGGGAGACGAGGACAAGCTGGATGTTCTCACAAGCAAAGCGTACAAGACGGCCCTTGGACGACCCCCGTACACCTCTACAGGAAATCTACTCAAGCTGGGCGTCCACAAAACTTTTAGGGAGCTGGTGGACAGCTACCTCGCCACTCAACGAGACCAACTCGCTCAAACCCGTGCGGGTAGAACTAGAAAGGTCCTCGAGTCGCTCAAGATTACCTTCCGACGGGATAGAGAGGACACCACGGCACCCATCCCAGGAAACATTAAATCAAGGTGCACACGAACCCAGGCAACATGGACCCGACCCTTCACGCGGAACGCCGCAAGACTCGGGCCAGATTCCACCAAAAGGAGTACGGCAAACGAGCTGACGTCCTGTACTCAGACACGGCCACATTTGCCTACCAACGCAACGCAGAGGCAATATGCGTTGTGGACGAAACTGGGAGCACCCGAGTCACGGCGTCTCTGCGTACCTCGAATAGGACCATTGCAGAAGAGCTCGTCCTCGCCATGGCGATTGGGCTCGGCGAAGATCACGTCACCATCATAAGCGACTCGCTTATGATGGTGACAATACTTCTCGGAGGGATGTCGCGCGATGTAGCATTATTGCGCAGAGTATTTCGACGCTTTTGTGTACAGTGAATTTGATGTACCAGCCCGTATTGTAATAGGAGAACTCGTATACCCCTGTCAGACGGGCAAATTTAGTGCACTTCAACCAAGTGTACTTCGCCATTAGTGTCATTTCTGCAGTGTGCCACACGGCTTCTTCCTGAGGAACACACTTGGGTTCGAGTGAGATTGACGAACTCACTTCACTCGATCGAGTGCGTGGCATTGATAGGAGTGTTTCAACAGTAAAACAAAACAGCACAGAAACCGAAAGACGTGGCGTAAGTATTATTTTATAAAGAATAAGAAATCATTGAAAGAGAGGACATGTAGAAGAGTGGCATTGCAAAAAAAAAAAAAAGCGTGGGGGAACGACGTTAAGTTTGGGCTGATCTGAACCAAGATTAGCGCCACGGTGAATTGATAAAATACGACGACAAAGTCAGTCATTCCAAGGCTATCTTGGTTAGCAGAGAAGGATAGAGCCTACTAGAGCCTACTTTTGTTTCAGCATGCCACTATTCGAGACAACACGATAATTATAATCTAATTAGGCAGTATCAGGGCCTCCTCGTAGACTTCCGTGGGACGAAGCGGAACGTCAAAGTTGGATAGGCTTCTTTCTTTTAATAGGCATGCAGTTGAGCTTGTTGGTGCATTATTCTAAAAATGATAGCTGAAATTAGGAAAATAGAATACAGAGAGAGAAAGAGACAGGCATACCGCTGCGCTGGACTACCAACTGTGGTTTAATACTTCCTCCTCTTTCTGAACCTTGACTTTGTGCTTTTTCTTTTTTTTTTTCTTTTTTGTTTTACAACCCACATAAAACACCAAGTATATCCGAACCCTAACTAAACTAAAATTTGAACCACCCGCACTTCACCGGGTCATAAAACACCGTAAATATTGTTTTTCTTTGGTATTGAGCTTGATTGAGGGCTCGCTGACGCACGTGGCTTCGTTTTCCTCGATGGCCAAGGTCTCGAGCATCTCTCGTGCATACTGGTTCTTGTGTTTTGCGATGATGGTAACGCTGTTGAACTCTGCACTGCACGCACAGTTGCGGCAATGTGCCGGTAGATGACCTGCATTTGTGCCTTTTAACGATGCTGCATGTTCTCTTGTCCTGTCGTTGAGGCATCTACCAGTTTGGCCTATATAACACTCGCCACACGATAAGGGAATGTGATAAACAACCCCCGTTTCACATGGGGCGTATCGTGTCCTGTGAGCGATGTTGCAGCTTTTCATGTGGTTGGTGTCCTGGTTTACCTTACGGCACATTGAGTAGGCTTTGTTTGGCGCAGAACACACAACCTTGATGTCCTGCCTCGCAACTATATTTTTTAACTTGTGTGTTATCCCATGAATGTAGGGTAATATTGCAATCTTTTGTTTATCTTTTGTTTGCTGCGTTCCATCTGTGCCCGATGTCTTGCACTTCAGTGTTGTGGAGATCTTTTCATACATGCTGACCAAGAGAGCATTTGGATATCCAGAGTCTCGTAAACGGGAAATTTGTCTTTTAAAGCTGGACTCAGTATTATGGTGACACGATTTGTTTAAAGGGGCGATGCAACGGTTTTTGTATTTTGCACGAATACCGCTTAGAACGGATCCCTGACGTTAATTACCTGTGAAATACCCGTTCGTTTTTCACCACACGCAATCGAAGTCGCAGAAAAAAAAATAAAGAAAAACGAGCAGAGTTCACCCCCTCAACTCGCAGCCAGAACAAGCGGCCACGTGATCTGGAGCCGATTATTTGCCGCCAATGTTGATCATAGCCATGCGCTGGGGTTGGCAAGGCACAGGACACGCGCTGCGTTCCAGACATTGTTATGGTTCGGCTGTTGTCGTCATTGCAGCGATTGGACGCAGGACACTACCCGAGTGCTTCTCGAGCTATAAATTATCACGAGCCCAACTCGAGTGCCCACGCAATGCTCGGGTCCAATCTATGAGCCGCATTCAAATATCGTCACTGGGCGGTACTGCTACCGCCCAGCTACGTCATCAGGTTTTGCGAAGGAGAAATTGAATGAAAACGCTCGGTTTTGTCCTCGAAATTACACCGCAACAAAGGAGTTTCTTGGTCAGTGGCGTTGCGTGCGAGTATCCTTGAGTCCCACTAGTGCCAGTAAGCTCGTGTAAAGTGAAAAACATTCCAATTGAATATCGTTGCACCGCCCCTTTAAGGCCGATAGAAGAGCGGTGTTTGCGACACTTCGTTTTATAGTTTTTGAATGTCCTGAATCAAACGGTAGAAATCCTTTGCTTGACCTGGGTTCATACATCCAGCAAACGTGTCTATCTTTAAATTCCAGTTTCAGATCAAGGAACTTTATACCCCCATCCACGGGTAGTTCGTGTGTAAAAACCAATTCTGGGCAGCATTCTTGGAAACTGTCTGTTTGCATCCATTGGTCTTATCCCCCTTCTCTTTGGTATTTAGTATCAGAAAATCATCAACATACCAAAAGATGGCCATGATTCGCTTGTCTTTTAAGTTATCCTTGGTGTTCCTTCCACGTGCTGCCAGGAACAAATCACACAGGGATCAGAATCATTCAATTGGAGTGAAAATCGTTCATTGATGTACCGTTGTTTTAGAGCACAGCTCCTATGCACCCGTTTTCGGGTTGAGCTGCGTCGCCGTAACCGCGAGTTGCATTATGGGATGTTTCCCAAAATGACGTCACACGTGATGTTACGTCTGTCGTCACGTGTGACGTCACGAGGTTAAAATTTTCTCGCTAAGTTTGGTGGTAAAAGTTTTCACTAAGTTTGGCGGAAAATGTTTCCGCGAAATTTAGCGGGAAAATTTTACCCGTGCGACGTCACGTGACGTTACACTTAAACTTTCACGTGACTTGTCATGTGACGTCACACGTCAATTCAGCAGGAAAATTTCCCCGCTAAATTTAGCGAGAAATTCAGCGAAAATTTTCCGTTAAAGGCCGACGACCAGTCACGAGTTGTAAGCAGTTCGTCCGTTTTTTTATCGTTCCCCATCTCAGGGTTTCCAAGATGCAGACACGAGATTCTGCAAGGCAGAAGATCCTCCTCACCCTGGGGGAGGAGGAAGCAGGCAACGGTGGACAATGTAGAAGGGGGGAGAGAAGAAAACGGGGGAAAAATTGAAAGTTCAAACTGGTCGTCGGTCTTTAACAACAGGATAGAAGCAAAAGAGGAGGATGGGAGGGTACGGAGGAAGAGCAGCTGCCATACCATACCCTCCCCGTCGTACCCTCCCCTCCTCCTGCTCAAGAGCTGGGCTCCAATTTGGCATTACAGAGAATTGTAAACGTCTAATTTTTTTAACGTGTCTTTATTAAGGGGTGTCGGTGGCCGAGTGGGCTAGCGCACTGATCGGAGTGCGTGGAGAGAAAGCTCGCGCTGCAGAACCCAGTGATCCTGAGCTCAATCCCCAGCCCTGCCCGAAGAACACACTTCCGATGAAGTGAGTTCGGGGAGCACACTACGCTCGCTCCGGTAGACCAAGTGTGTAATCTCGATAGCAGTGTTCAACTAGTGATAGAAGAAACTAACGCTGCGAATAGAAGAAACTAACGCTGCGTACAATTAGTATTATTTCGATAGGAGTAATATTAGTTGCGCACTTGTTTCCTGTTGGCAAGAAAGTAGTGCATTGTAGAAAAACAAGCGGCTAATCTAGTTTCCTGCCTTGGCCCCTACGCGATGGCCAGCGACGGCCAGCGACGGCCAGGAGGCACCTGCAAGACTCCACCAGGAATCTGAAGGTGCCAGGAGAGACGCGAAAGGCTAGGCTTGAAATGGAACTCGCTCAAACGGGGCAAGGTGTCTTCGAACCACCGTTCGTTCCTCTGGAAACTCCACCGTTCTCGACTGATCACGGGTAGGCTGTCGGTCATGATAGCAGCTATTCGCAACTTTCACGACCTATAGACCTTTCCAATGTTTACAAATCCACAGCCCAGCGTGCGATCTCCACAGCTCAGCACGCGCGTGTGCGTCGCTCCGGAAAACGAGCAAAGCACGCGCCATACGCACGAACATTGGAAATGGCACCGGCCATACGCTCTTTCTTGGAAAGGTCTATAGGGGGCGCACCGGTGCCTATCAAAATGGCTGTCATCTGGATGATCGTCGTAGAACAGCGGTACGAGGCTGGGTCTGCGACGCGTAAGTAATTCTAGTTTTGCTGTATACGCGCAGTGGTAGAGCCTTACTTTATTTTGTCACGCCAGGAAGGTGTAGGCAAGCCCGTTTATTAATTATGATGCCAATCATCCAGGAGCTAGGGAGCTCGATTCTCACATCGCGGTACCACCATCGCTGAAAGTTGCGAATATCGGAGGCATTGGCCTGCAGCTGCTGGTCGATGACTCGCAATTCTTGCCTGTGCGTCGGCATCCAGTTCCAGATGCCTCTCATCTGAAAGGCGTTGGGCTTTCACAGAGAAAAGTGCCCCCACCACGCGCTTCCAATGTCCAAGATCGTAGATATCGCTCTCCAGCTGGCCCTCCACACACTCCATGATGTTTCCAATATTTCGTTGTGGCGAGTGGCGAGTGGCGAGTGGCCGAGTGGCCGAGTGGCGCCTCGCGCACACCAGCTCGGAGCACGCGGAGCGAAAGCTGGCGCTGCAGAACCCAGGGATCCTCGGCTCAATCCCCACCCTGCCCGTTTCGATCTGGATGAGCATCGTACCGGCGTGCGGACGTGTATCACAGGCTTGTAATGGCTGATCATAATTATCAAATTGGATTTAAATTTGGATTAAAGCTCGTGACTTAGCGCACAACAATGTGTGGTAACGTGTTTTAATATAACGACGAAGTTATTAATGAAAATGTGCGTATGCACTTTAATATTTTGCGTGCCCATTACTTTACCTATCGTCATTGCCATCATTTTGGAGTGACACTAAGTTTTCCCGTGTAGCACCAACACACTTGGAGTGTGTTTCGACGGGTTGAAGTGCACTCGCTTGTAGTGACACTAAACTAGCCCGCCTGACAGGGGTATTAGTTTTCATCCTGACAAAGGATATGTGTCATCGCCATTCCCAAGAATTTCAGACACGCGCAAATAATCTTTGTCACGAACATTTTGATATTTTTGACAGCTATGTAACGCTCAAAAAAGAAAACTGAATGAGTTTATTTTTCGTCATTAGCCGTGCAGCGTCATGTTTCGTCGCGTTTTTTACTTTACTTGCAATTTAAATATGTATGCACGAACTCAGCTCTGTTACGTCACGGCGGGGTGGTGGCGCGTCGGGCGCACTTCCGGTCTGGGGCTGTGGGCGAAAGTCACCAAAAATCACCATGCGGCACGTGCATTCCTCTGTTCATTTGGAAGAAACCAGACAAAAACCCGCCTTCTCGTCAAAACGCCGTGGCCGGGGCTGTACAAAAAGAGTCGGGAAAGTTCCGAAGGTCAGTTTTCATGTGTTTTCCTGCCTGCTCGGTTCGTCCGAGAACGGGGATAGGTGCCGTGAAAACGGAAAACCAGACGCCGTCGGACCACGACTGCTTCTGCGTAAAGCACTTTGGGTTGGATTCACGGATACTTGTGGTCGTCAGATTTATTTGTTTTGCTTCAACAGGAAGGCGGGAAAACCACCAAGTTGTACGGACCACCTGCAGACTACGTTCAGTGCGTCTTCAAGTTTAAACGGCCGCCTGATCGTTCAAACTGTCGTCTGCTCTTTCAAACGTTTCTGCTTGTTTTCGTCTGCTTATTCAAACGACAGCGTCCCGTAGATGGAACGTTGACCCGCTGATTCCGATGAGAAGTAAGTGCAGGCCTCAAAGGACGTCTAGGTTTGAAGGTTGGTCGGGGTAAGTAGGCCCGGTGTAAACAGTAGATACAAGGAGATGTTTATCACTGTTACCCGTGGCCATCACCGACTTGTTATGCCTGATTCACTTGGTCTAATCGTGCTTACGATTTTCAGTATCGACGTCGACCATCTTAGCTATACGGTTCGCGATACTGCAGCTCGAGCGATATCGCGACTGAAGATAGCGAGCAGAATCTCATCACGCGAATCAGGCTTTCGCCTCCATTCTGCGGCGTCCACGCGGAATGAATCGCAGTACGTCCCATTATTCACGCGAAGTTTTACGGTGTAACGAGCCTCGATAATTTCGCTGAGGCCGCTCAAGTAGTCAGGCATTGCCAGGAAGACGTAGAATCCACAATTCGAACGCGAAAAAGGGCAGTGGGACTCACACCGACGCTGACAACATCGTATTCCAATGGTTTTCTTTATGGGCGACGGCGAGCTTCTTGTCCACACTCCATCGCCCATGGGTGGCACCAGTGGCGTCCGCTAGGGGCGCTCCGGTCTGTTTGTAAACATGAGTTGGTCTATAGCTGATCACGTTTTCTAGATGTCTAAATGATTTTTTCACCGCGCCACATTACAGACGCCGTGGGTTGTTTATTAGGGAGTTGTAGTAGATCGTTTTTCTCTTCCGCTACGGTATCCGTAAAGGAAACAGCCCAGCTACGCATGCGCGCCGCCAGCCTTGCTCTGCTGCGGGTCGCTTTCTTCAGCTTGACTTTTCACGGAAGCGTCGGTAGCCAGGAGTCGGAACGCTTCGATGACGACAGCGACACTCGCGTTCGCTCGTGCTTTTCGCCAGCGTTTTTTTACGACCAGACGCCAGGATCGCGACATCCGACAGCGTGACACTGCGGCTTCAGTGACGTCATTAGTTGCCCCTTCGAGGCCACTTTGGGCGCACGGGTGGAATAGGACGCTAAACACACACCAGTCGGAGACGCGTTCCATGCAGCGTAGTTGCGCCTGACTATGCGGACCGCAAGTTCGTCTGCTTCTTGTGGAGGAGTAGCGTTGACGTGAGAACGACGCCGAGCTCTGATTGGCTTTTATTGGAAGGATGGTGGGTAGAAATCAATGCTAGATGCTTTGAGGACTACCTAGTAGTTTCTTTTTTTTTTTTTTCAATCGGGCATAAAGAGCTCGGCGTTCTGACATCATCGCAACCTTTGTGCAAGAAGGAGACGAACTTGAGCTCCGCATAGGAACGAACATACTCCCATATCGCATAAAAAGGCAGTCCGAATTTTAGTTTAGAATGTTTCCATCCGCCCGTGCTTCATCACACGCATATGCTGAGAATTGTTTTCGTAGTATAATCTTCCCAAGAATTCTTGACGTTCATCTCATCGCGCATGATCAAATATTTCCGAGTCCCGGAAAAAAAAAAAAAAAAAGAAAACGTAACCGCTCAGTCGAAGCATCTTGTTCCGTCTCCACCTCCATATATTTTTTCTTCTTTTTTTTTTCCATTTTTAGAGCCGTCGTTTCAGACGTTCTTCGTCTGACAAGGCCACAACTTCGAGTCTGAAGTTTTGACTTTTGAGAGAGGCTTCGATCGCGCGTCACGCGGCGACAAAACATCGTTAACCGAAGAACAACGGGCGAAACTCAATCACTCCCCTCCATTTTCTTTCTAGAACTCCTTTCGACCTCACGATGGACCGCGGCGGATGCTTCGAGCCATCCCATATCCAATCCGATGTCGCGTGAATGTCACGTGACTTTCGGGAGAAGCGCAGCAGCGATGGGAGGGGGCGCCGAGTCACGGGATCCGTTAACAGCCCCGGATTGGCTTCGGATGGCTCATGGCGTCCGCTCAGGGTCCATCATATAAGACGAAACGGAGTATAAAATACCCGGGGGAGGCGGCAGGCGGCGGCGGCGACGGCGGTGGGGAAGTCGGACCAATGTCGGGCGCAGCAGACACGCACGCTACCGAAAATTTGACAACCTCCGAACGCGCCGCGGAAGTGGATTCGGATTTGCCTTTGGGGCAAAAGGCGGAACAGACGGAACAGGGCATGAAGGGGGCTCGCGTTCGGGATTTGGCTTCGGCTTCGCGGTATCGGCTTCTCTCAAAGTTTGGGAAACAGGGCGGGGGGTTCGCCGGGGGTTAGAGTCGTTCGTGAGAAGGAAGGCGAACGGGTTTCACGTTCCCCAAGTTTTCCGTCAGCTGCAGCGGACGTGGCGCACGGTCCGCAAAATGGAACGGGCTCGCGAAGACGCCGAACAGATTACGAAAGTCGGTACGAGGAAAGGGTTCCGATTACATTCATTTGTCACCGAGAATTGTGTGTGTATGTTGTTGTTCTTGTCCCCTTTTACTGCGATGGCATTTATAATGTTAGTCTTAAACCGCGGTAGTCCATCTTACAAAAGACAGTCTGCAGACGCGCTGCCTGAGACGTGTTTCCTCGTATCAGGACGGTCCCTTCACATTAGGGATTTTTAGGGAATTGTTTCTGCACAGCCGATACGGTACGATGGGGCCTCCGGTTCGAACTGCGCATGCGCTACCACAGCAGACTCGCACATGCGCAGTTCGCAATGGAGGGCCCACCGTACCCGTATCGCCAATACGGTACGACGGGGCCTCCGGTTCGAATTGCGCATGCGCTACCACAGCAGACTCGCACATGCGCAGTTCGCAATGGAGGGCCCACCGTACCCGTATCGGATGTGCAAAAACGGTTCCCCAAAACTCCCTGTTGGTCACACAAAACTTGTCTGCTGGTAACAGGGACGTTGAATAAATTCCAAGCCTAAGTAGATGCAATAGATTGACGATATTCAACTGTTGCATGCCCATTTCGTGTCGCTCTACGTTGAAGGTTGCCAGGTGGCAATGGTTGAAGCGAAGGATAGCACCAAGCACCGTGCCGTGGTCGAATGTTTGGTGAAAGAGGGAACAGCGCCGGCAAGTATTCATGAGCGCATGAAGGCTGTGTACGGGGAAAGTGCGCCGTCTTATTCAACTGTCAAAAGGTGGGCAGCTTTGTTTGAGCACGCTAGGGAGTCTATGGAAGACGACCCACGGGCCGGTCGCTCAGTTGAAGTTACCACTGAGGAAATGTGTCACAAAGTGGAAGACATGGTCACGGTGAATAGGCGCTTATTCATTTTTGCGGGTTGCAATGGGCATTGTTAGTACCGGGTCCGTGGAAACGATTCTTCACGAATATTTTCGTCATGTCCAAGGTGTGTGCTCCTTGGGTTCCCTGAATGTTGACAGCTGAAATGAAGAAGGGCTGAGTGAAATGGTTGTCGTGAAATGTTATCAACCATGAACGCTGACGAGAGCTGCTTTTACCAGCAGTTCGTGACACGGGGGGTGAAACCTGGGACTACCACTAAAACCCCAAAAAGGAAGCAAAAAAAAAAAAAAGCCTGACCTGGAAAGACAACAATTCTCCTCCTCCGGTAAAATTTAAGACAGCTTCCGCGGGCAAGATCATGCGACAATTTTTGGGGGGATGAGGATGGTGTTCTGCAGCTGATCGATAATCTTCCACCCAAGACTACAATAACAGGGGCCTATCACGCCCAACTAACACAGTACCGTAAAAGTAAAAAAAAAAAAAAAACGCCGGGTAAAATTGAGCAAAAGGATTTTGCTTCTTCACGACAATGCTCCAGCGCACACGTCCCATGTTGTACAAGACATTATACGGGAATGCGGGCTCCAAGTCGCCAACCATGCAACCTATTCTCCGGACCTTGCCCCGAAAATTTTTTTCCTGTTTCGACAATAAAAAAAAAAACAAAAAAACATCACCTTCGAGGACATCCATTTCTCGATGATGATAACATCAAGGATCGCTATTTCCAGGGACGCGACAAAATATATATTTTTTTCTTTCTCTCTTCAGGAATAAGATAACTTGGAACACGATGTGTCAAGTGTGTGGACGTTCAGGGGGGCTGGGTTAAAAAAATAAAAAAAAAATGTGTCCTCGGTCTTAGAGTTTTCGATTCTATGTTAGGCTTGAAACTTATTGAACGGTATGTTCGAAGCACGCATGAGTATGAAGCAAACACTGTTCCGGACGTGCTTGAGGCATATCCGCAGATAATTCTGTAGTCATGTCCGCAGAGGAACTCCGTGTCTCTTGTATAATGTATGAGCAGCGTGTCTGCGGTTCTAGGGATTTTGTGTCCGCGGATGTATCATCGATGACGTCATCGCGACGCTGCGACGTCATTCCAGAGGCGCTCTAAATGCACGCCATCGGGAGGCCTACCGCCATGTCACGTGGTGGCACGACGTCGAGCGACATCCCGACGTCACGCGATACCGTAACGTCACGAGACACCGTGCCGTCACGGTATAACTTTGACACTGCGACGTCACGACGTCGGAGCCTGGCACCTTCCCCAAAGGACACCGCCGGATCAGGAAGTCATTCTCTACTCTGCATGTATACTTTCTCGACCCTTGTCCATGACACGGATGCAGGGGTCCACGGCCACATCTAGCCCTCCCGAGCCGTCGTCCCTCGTTGGCCCCATAAACGTGTAGCCAATCGCCAATCTTCCTTTGAGCACGTGACCAAACACCTTAGCGCGAAAGCGCCAAGTCCTTTTGTCGTTAAATAAAGACGTTTCAAAAGCAAGACCGCACGCCAGGGGACCAGATAGAATCCACATTGGGCCCAAAGGCGACTTTTTGGGGCAGTCGAGAGATAAAATCCTTAGATTTAAGGCGTCCTCTCCGTTAGTAACTCAACGTTTGTATGCTGGACCGTAGCCGCGGGTCAGCGGACACGGTCGCCCAGAGCCCTAGGGCGTGGGTGGAGATCTGGAGCTGCCGAAAATGTTCCGAGGCAGAACATGCTATTTTGGAGGCATCCGGCTCTTTTATTTAGCCAAAACTATTTGTTTCCCATTTGTAGACCAACGAAAAATACAAGCATAAAAAGCGTAGAGTCGACGCTCCATACGCGCGCTTTGAAATTCCGAACAAAGCAGCTTTTTGTCCAAAAAATACAAAAAGCGAAAAAATGCACAAATGAAAATGCTAAAAAAAAAAAAAAAAAAAAAGAGATTACTGTTTGATGCACGTATGGTCGGGGTTTGGTCGACGTCCACGCTGGATTCCTTCGCAGGTGCTTACCGATTAAAACTAAAGCCCCTCTATCCTGGGAAAAGTGGCGCCATTCATTGTTGTAGAAATATTCGAGGCACGTGCCGCGCGCCACTTCTGGGAAATTTATGGCGTCAGAAATCTAGCTCAGTGCTGCGCTGTGTCACCATGACCTTCCCATGGGCTGCACGTTGCACGTGCCTCGTGCATCGACGAACCTTGCGCTACTTTTTAATTAGAACCAGCGATAGCCTTTCCATCCCATTTTTCGACAGCCCATGAATAGCGACTGCTATGTCCTATACTCCGTTTAACCTTATGTTGTACCGCAGCGAGGGCTAGAAGCGCGAGCTCATAGCGTTAACAGCTGCCCTTAATGCACGAGAGCTTGTGCCGCCGAGATTCGCCCTAGAGCAAGGAGCTCGCGCTCGTAGCCTTTCCTGCGGTACATCACAAGGTGAAATAGCGTATAGGTTGTTCGCACATACACAAAGACACACAAAAATACGGACTGAGCAATATGCAATATTTTTCCGCAAAAACTTCGGGGCACAGATTCCTAGCTAAGTGGATTGGTGGCCGAGTGGGCTAGCGCACACTAAAAAATTCAGTGACTTTAGCGCACGCCAGCTCGGAGCACGTGGTACGAAAGCTCGCGTTGCAGAATCCAGTGATCCTGGGCTCAATCCCCACCCCTGCCCGTTTCGATCTGGATGAGCATCGTACCGGCATGCTGTCGTGTATCACTACTGCGTGATGCACGTTAAAGACCCCAGGCTAGCGGTGGTACTAGACTGGCTAAATTTCTCATCAACAGCTGAGACAGCAGACGCCCATTGAGGCTGACCAACTTTTGTATAAACACGAACACAATATTATTATTACACTCCTCGCTAGCGCTTTTCGCTTTTCCGTAACCAACATAGTTAACGCTCTAAAGACCAACATTAATGGGGGGAGAAAGGGGAAAGAGTGACCGCCCTCGCCCCTCCCAAGCCCCCAAAAGAAAATCTTCCTTTTTATATAAAAAAAAAATAAATTTATACGCGATTTTAGCTGTATTACGTCACGGCGCGCTGGTGGCGCCTGGGGTGCACTTCCGGTCTGGGGCTGTGGGCGGAAGTCACCATGCAGGACGTGCATTCCTGTGTTGTTTTGGAAGAAACCAGAAAAAAAAAACCTGCCTTCTCGTCAAAACGCCGCGACTGGGGCTGTACCAAAAGAGTCGGGAAAGGTTTGGAGGTCACTTTTCATGTGTTTTCTGCCCGCTCAGTTAGTCCGAGAACGGGGGATAGGGGCCGTGAGAAAGGAAATCCAGACGTCAACGGACCACGATTGGATGTGTGGGAAGCACTCTGGGTTGAATTCACGGATACTTGTGATCGTCAGATTTATTTGTGTTGTTCCAACATCAACGCGGGAAAACCGTCAAGTTGTACGGACCACCTGCGGACTACGTTCAGTGCGACTTCAGCTTCAAACGGCCGCCTAATCGTTCGAACTGTCGTCTGCTCTTTCAAACGTTTCTGCTTGTTGTCGTCTGCTCGTTCAAGCGACAGCGGCCCGTATAGACCAAATGTTGACCCGGTAATTGCGATAAGAAAGAAATTCAAGCTTCAAAAGACTTTTAAGTTTCAAGGTTGATTGTGGTAAGATAGATGTTGATAACTGTTACCAGTGGCCATCACTGACTTATGCCTGATTCATTTGGTCTGATTCTGCTTGCGATTTTGAGTATCGAGGTCAACCATCTTAGCTGTGGTTCACGCTTTTGCAGCCTGAGCGACGTCATGACTGAAAATAGCGTTCAGGATCTCATCATGCAAATCAGGCTTTAGCGTTCATTCTGCGGCGTCCACGCGGAATGAATCGCCGCACGTCACTTTATTCACGCGAAGTTTTGCGGTGTATCGAGCCTCGTTAATTTTGCTGAGGCCGCTAAAGCTGTCAGACATTGCCAGGAAGCCGTAGAATCAACAATTCCAACGCGAAAAAGAGCACGGGGACTCACACCGACGCCGACAACATCCCATTCCAATGGTTTGTTTATTGGCGACGGCAATCTTCTTGCCCACACTCCATCGCGCATGTGCGGCGCCGCTGGCGTCCGCTAGCGGCGCTCCGGTTTGTTTGTAAACATGAGTTGGTCCATAAGAAAAAGTGCCTCGTTCTTGGCAAATTGGCAATTACCTTCGTCTGTAGCGTCACATCCGTCCTTGACAATAAATCTTTGCAGAGCACCGGACCCCACAATCCTGACTCGTAAATCCATCCCTGCTGAAAGCAAATAAAGCAAAATCTATATATGATCGCAAGCAGGGCATCTGGAGGCCGCCATGCATGCCTCTGCTCGTGCGGGCAGGTACGAGCTATAGACCTTTCCAAAAACGAGCTTGTGGCCGGTGCCATTTTGAGCGTTCGTGCGTATGGCGCGTGCTTTGCTCGCTTTCCGAAGCGACGAACACGCACGTGCTGGGCTGTGAAGATCGCACGCTGGACTGTGATTTTGTAAACATTGGAAAGGTCTATAGACCTTTCCAAAAAAGAACGTGCGGCCGGTGCCATTTCGAGTGTTCGTGCGTATGGCGCGTGCTTTGGTCGCTTTCCGAAGCGACGAACACGCACGTGCCGGACTGTGAAGATCGCACGCTGGACTGTGATTTTCAAAGCTAGGTTCACGCTCACGCTGCACTTGCTTGCACGTATAAGGTACCAGTCGGGCCTTTTTACCCGTGGCATCAAAAAGAATGCCGGGAACGTAGGTACACACGCTGCGCGTGCTGGCGTCTTCAGCTCTAGCTGTTCGAAAGCAAAAATCTGGAACAAATGGCACTTTGCACGCGCGTTCCACAGACGTTTTGTTAGAGCGCAGCTCTTAGGCGCCCGTTTCCGGCTTGAGTGGTGTCGGCGTCGGCGTCGCCGTCGCCGTCGCCGTCGACGTAACCGCGACCCCCCCCCCCTCCCCCCCGAGGACCTCGGGTTCCTTCGGGAGGACCTCGGGTTCCTTCGGGAGGACCTCGGGTTCTTTCGGAAGGACCTCGGGGAGGGGGGGGGGGTCACGTGACCCCCCCCCGACGTCACGTGACCCCCTCTCAACGAGGTGGCGTGACCCCCCCCCCCCCCTTGAGGTCGCATGACACCCCCCCCCCCCCCCCTCAGTACCCTTCCCTCCTCCTCCTCAAGAGCTGCGCTCTAATTCGGCGTTACAGGGAGTTGTAAACGGCTTTCTTTTTTGGGGGGTTATTTACTTTGAATATTCTTTTGTAGGGAAGGCGAGCACCTGCAGCGCGTGTGCCTACGTTCCCAACAATAGAGAGTTTTAGAATAGGTGGCCCCCAAAGCTTGGGTGCCTCAAAGAAATAGGGGCTCACCCAGTGCTCATGCGCAGAACCCTAACTCCGTTTGGGGTTTTAGGTTGGCGCTCGCCCCCAACACAGAATTCGAGAAATAGCGTGGGGCCCCCGATTGTTTGGGGCAGGGTTGCGTCGGCTAACATGGCGGCGCCCTTTCCGCTCGCTCCGGAGAAAATTCTTCATGGTCGCTGCAGTATTAGCCAATTTCATTGCCAATTAATGGTGCACCCGGCTTTCGCTTTGCTTTATCTCACTCAAGTCACAAAGAATGAGCGGTGGGCTCACCCCATTTTAAAGATCGTCCCTGATTCTGGCCGTTTCTAAGCCTAAGGAGACGCGGTAGCCGTTGACATGGCAACGTATTGCTACCCCGTGGCTCCGAGTCGATTTCGTTCGTGGCACGATACACGATACCTGCAGCTAGAAAACAAGTATATATCTAGGCTTCAAAGTCGCTCCAGCTCAGGTCTAAATAGAGCAGCTGCTCGTTCACTCGCGTTCGTCTTAGTTTCGGCATAGTTGAAGGCCTAAATCTTCGGCGACAGACGGTCAAAGCGCACACGAACGCCCAAACAATCTGAAAACGAGCGCCAAATTAGAACCCGCTACGAATTGGATTGTTTTGACTAAATACAGCCAACAACATTTATACTGATTTCAGATTGCCTCTTGTTTTAGCCGGCTTGATTGAGATTTATCTTAACTATTATTTGTAACAAAAACTATTTGCTAAGCGCATATGTTTTACGTTTATTAGTATTTTTCTGTTTTAATTATTACGCTCGTTAGCCGCATTGTCGCTGCAAGCAGGAAACATAAGCGCGCTGCGCTGCTTTGCGAAACCCCTATTCTATAAGCCGTCGAAGACAACCTTGTTGCGTCTGGGTCTCCAAATATCTTAGGGGAACCCAACCGTTGGGGCCCCTTATTCTAAAACTCTCTAATATCTTTGATGCTTGGGTAATTTTGGGGAAGGTCTTTTGTCTAGCGGGTGTTCACTGGACGCCATTTTTGAGAGCGAAGTTCAGAGGGCATGATCAGAACGAGCTCACATCAATAGGCTGCTAAGACCAGCAACTTTGATGGTGTGGAATGCACGTTGCACAAGAATATCCGAAGCGTGCTGTCAGCAGCCGTGCGCACAGATATGGCCGCCAGTGAATACTTCCTATGTAGGTACCCGTGCGCTCGTGCACATTGAGCGTCGATCAAAGTTGTGCTCGAGAGGTCTTCACTTCTTAAAAAATGCCAGAAAACTATTGTGCTTTTAAAAAGAAATTAGCTAATATCATGGTGTAGACAGATTACGAAGGCTTGGATTCTATCAGTAGACCCCTTCCCAACTTCAGTCTAGCCACCTCGATAATTATCATCACCTTAGTGTATATCATCTGTACATGCTAATGGCTGCCTTTTGATGGCTCATGGAGGAAGAATTTTAAGTCAGGCACCGATGTGTAGCCTGAGCGTTCGAGGTTGTTCGATGTCAGCTTGACGAGACTTCTGTGAGCTACGCTTCTGTGAGCTACGCCTCTGAGGGTGTCATGAGAATCCTTGGAAAGCTCGGCTTCGGCATGCCCCACAGCGGAATCCGGCCAACTCGTCGAAGGCCAACTCTGGCCAATTCATAATAGGGCGATTCGTCGAAGGGCAACTTGTCGAAAGGGGCAATCAGTCGAAGGGCGATTCGTAGGATGGGTTGAATGACGGTCCGGGGTAAAAGTTCCTGGTTTCTTGTTATGTTTTGACCGCCCGTGACTGTCGCCGCGAAGCGGCGTGAGCGGGTGGGCCGGGTGGGTTAACGTTTTTTTTTTTTTTAAATGTGCGGCGTGAACGGGTGGGCTGTTTAGGTTAACACGCGCCCCAGTGATACACTCGCGACGTAGTGACCGTCCCCCACTGCACCCTTGAAAGCGGCGACAGCGGCAAGTTGTTATCGCCGTCAAGAAAGAGCACACTGAAGGTTAATTACCGTGCGGCGATTTTACGGATTACTATAAGGCAGTATTTACATTAAAATTTCAGGATAATTATATATTTTGGCTTCGAAGAAGCAGCGACCGGTTGGCCTCTTCGACGAGTTCTCCCTCAACAAGTTGCCCTATGACAAATTGGTCTATTTGACGAATGGGCCGCCGACTAGCTGGCCGTCGACGAGTTTCCGTTCGACGAGTCGGCCTAGACCCCCCACAGCTCATGGCAATAAAATGTGGGGAATATTATCAAGATATTTACTCCAATAAGCGCCTCGTACAGAGTGATAGTTTCTTGACAGAATTGAAACTGCAATGAACAGAGCAAGAAAGAACTCTACAGCGAAGAACGCCATAATTTTCGTACGTCTGCCGTCGACGATTAATACAATATATTTTGACCGCCATTAGCATACAGAAATTTAGATTGATATTTGAGACAATATATGTCACTGACTTTCTGAAGGGAATGTTATTCGTGCGTGATCTCGCGCGCTTCACGCGGAGAGTTTAAGATATCCAGGTACTTGCTCGTCGCAACCCCTAAACAAGTACTCTTGGACTTCATCTAAAAACAAGACCAAGCTCTCCAAGCACCACATAAGCCCAACTTTCGAGAGAGCTCGTTGACCCAGCAGGGGATATGTTAACGAGAAAATACAAGTTTACTTCCTGTGATCTTTTTTTTCGTGTGTTTGCAGTTTGTTTGTTTGTTTGTTTGTTTGTTTGTTTGCGTGCGTGCGTGCGTGCGTGCGTGCGTGCGTGCATGCGTGCGTGCGTGCGTGCGTGCGTGCGCTTTCGGCGTGAACCTCGCACAGTTTTGTCGCTTCTCTCCACATTAAAGCTCTGCTCACCATTAATAACTAAACGCCGTATGACTCACAGCGACCTCCGTCCCTCCCTCACCGAGCTCGCTTACTTAAGAGTCACTGCTTTAACATAACGCGTTGCGAATGCGTTGCGTCACTGCGTGCGCAACCGAATGAAGGTAAACTGCTTCGTCATCGACACATTCAGCATTCGAAACCAATCCGCAAGTTCCAGCTATGGTGGTACGGCCGGTGTGGCAATCACGTTCCCTAGTTCTGGTTCGATAGACTTCAGCCTAAAGATTGTCGCAAACGTTTCTCTTAGATAAAATAATATTGCCAAGGTTTAATGACGCTCATATCTGGCAAAATATGGATCACTTGGAAATCCCAAACCTGGCCGCGTTCTGCTGTTCCACGTTGATCACCCACATGACAGTCATTTTGATAGGCGCCGGCGCGACCCCTTTAGGCTATGAAGCTTGCGGATCAAGTTTCGGGAATGAGCCGCGACTCACAGTATATGAAACCGCTTATATCAATGCTCCGTTTCATTTTAAATGGGGGTACTCCGACATTTTCCTCGTAGTCTCCGATTTGCCTGAAATGTTGCAAAACACAACAGCAAGCATCGCTATTCGCTAAAATAGCAATCCAGATATTGGGCCAAAAAAAAAAAAAAAGATATATATGAAATTTTTCGCAAAGGTATTGAATTTACAATTTCGATCCTCACCGTGTTTTGTTTTTCAAAGTGAAAGTCTCAACTGGCAACAATAAAAAAGTGACGTCAGGTGAAGGCAAGGGTCCACTCTTTGGACGGTAGACTTTGTTCCCACCTGATTACAAGCAGTTTCATGGTGTCAAACAGTATTGGTGGTAACGCGTTACTTGTCTCAGTAACGTAGTAACGTACTCGTTACATTTTCACCCCATTAACGGGTAACGCAGTTACGTTACTCGTTACACCTTCTTCCCAAGGCCTGAGAAAAAGTGCGCTTAAATTCCTGTCTTGTCTCTAACTTCGTTTCACCTTATAGTCCGGACGCGGCCGCGCTATAAAGCGGGTGAGACCAATGAGACAGCGTCAAATGGCACCATTACGGTGTTCGTCATGTTTCTGTACGGTTTCTACCGTCGCTGAACCAATCATAAACAAAGAAGGAATGGTGACTTGCGCTTTTCACGTTGCTTGATTGGGCGTCCGCTGCCTCTGGACGTACGCCGAGTCATTAATTATTTTACTCATTCCGCTTGTCTTCAAAATTTTACCTGTCTTTTTCATCTGTCATTTGTTGTAATAAAATCGAATGGGGGTATAATTAAAATAGGAAAATATAGCTTAAGTAAACATAACACAATTTTTGATGCAGCTGATGCGATAGCAATCCTGAAAGCAACGCAATATTTATTAAATATACAAACAACACTAGACTGTAACATTTGTACAGATAGCTTATCTGTACTACAAGCATTAAATAACCCTGTCAATCTAAACGCAATAATCAATACGATTAAAAATCAAATTAGGGTATTAAATACCCATGGCAATACTCAATTGTATTGTGTTAAAGGCCATTCACATAATTTAGGTAGTGATTTAGCTGACCTTTATGCGTTATCTGCTAGATACCAAGGTATCCTTTTACCCTTAAGCAATTAGAACGATACGTAAAAATATACCTTTAAAGGCGAATGGTTTATGGAATGCCCAGTGGCAGCGAGAGGGAACAGAAACCGCAATTTTTCAATGAATTCCTTCGAATTATAGTTCCCCTCATTTTTTTCTATCTAAGCATTATTTGACCCAATATTAACAAATCGTGGTAGGTTTCCATTTTCTTTTTTTTCTTTAGATTTAATATCTAGAACCACAACAAATGTTTCTGTGGTATGCAATATAATATAGATCATTATATTGTTACGGGACCCCAGACCCCGTCAAGCTGCTTATATAGCAGCTTTTTGTCTGGAGGTCCCTCCAGTGTATACCTGGAGAAATAAAGCTTGAATTGAATTGAATTGAATTACTTTTTAACTTGTCCGAATCTAAGAAAACAAGCTAAATCATTAAATATTACAAACGTGAATACAGCTCAAAAACAAAAATTAATTTAATCTCGAAGGTGGAAATAATGGTGCATATGATAAAAACAATAAATGAAAATATAAGATAAATAAAGAAAACACTCGAAGAGAGGGATTCGAAATATAAAAAAAATAAAAAGAAAGGGACAAAAATATTCTTTTAACATAGCCCATTATTCTTTAACGATTATAAAGCATCACATTTTTGCAAAACGTATAAAAAAAAAAACGGCACTAACAGAAGAAAACAAGAAGGAAAACTCGAAAAAAAAACCAAGCTCACTTTGGTTTGGTTAAAACAAAGTCCTGAAATGGACATACTGGTGAGATAAAATGCATGCCCAAGGGAAAGCTATGTAATATGGGAGGAGACGGAAACATCCAAGCTCCTGTTTTCCCACAAACTAGCAAACCAAATTGCATGCATGCAAGAAAGGAAGAAAGATCCCAGCGTTTACCAACGTAAGGAACGCGGACTAGTTCCGCAGCCTCGAGCATCCAGTAAGCTTTAAAAATATGCGTGCCCGAGGAAGACCCTTTTTTTAATGTCAGGAGGGTATAGACCAGTTCCTAACCCTGGCTTCCTATTAGAGATAGATTTAAAAAATTGCACGCATGGAAGACCCCTCAATACTTAGGTAGGGAGGCGCGGGCTAGTTCCGTATCTTAAAGCTTCCTCTCACATTAAAAAAAAAAGAACATGTGTTTTTAAAGGTATATACGTAAAAGATTGAACAAACTAATATGCATATTACCTTATTGAGTAAAATGAAAAAAAAAAGAAAGAAAGAAAAGGGGAAAGATTGAGGGAAGAAATAGGTTAAAATTACAATAGTTATTATTTCTTAAAAAAAAAAAAGGAGAAAAGCAGAAACCGAAGGTATCGTGGGGTAATTTGGGGCGGGGCCATAAAAAACACTTTGTCTCGAATTACTTAGAGGTGTGTTGGAGGGAACACAGGGGAAATATATACCTCTTGAAACAAAGTGGCACGATCACTGAGCAGACTCTAAGCCCCTATGGCTACATAATAACTTAATGGGAGGAAAATATTCAAATCTATTCTCACGAATTTTTAGATCTAGAATACGGAAATAAAAAAAAAACAGCTTGGAACAGTAATTTAGATGAAAACTAAAGTAATAAAATAAACCAATATTTATACTTTAATAATCTCAATAATATGTGTGTGTCTTCTTTTATATTACAGATTTAAAAAAAAATAACACGAGCAAAAGAAGCCAATAAAGAAACCTCGTCGTCGTCTCAACCAAGACACAAGACCAAGAGGCACAAAACTGAACGGACAATATTTTAAACTACGCCGCTATTACCCCGGATTTTATACTCTAAAAAAGCCCGCAGATATAACACAAGCCCGTACCCGGTACTGTAGTTTCGCTGCCTCACGATTTTTTTTTTTTTGTTGATTGGCTTTTGAATCACAATTTTCTTTTTGGTCATATTAGACCCTGTTTGCTTATTTTTTAATCGATTTAAACCTGTTATACCGTTTGGTAATGCAGGTAGAGAGACAAATTTTATTCTTATTCATTTTAACTCTCGCTTAGAAAATGTCAAATGGAAAATGTATTTTTCCCACGCAAAAAAAAAAAATACTTACTTTATAAACGCCCCAACACCCACGCCCTTTGTCCAAGCGTCGAAAAACGTTGTTGCCCGAAACAGCGCTGTTAGTGTAAATATATAAATAAAAAGTAACGCAAAAGTAACGTGCCTTACTTTTTATCGCTAACTGTAACGGTAACGCGTTCCTTTATTTTGCAAGCAACAAGTGACGTATTTCGTTACTTTCTTTTCTTATTTTTTTTTTTTTGTAATGCCTACAACACTGGTGCTATCAAATGAATGCTTTGGGAGGGGCGGGGGGGGGGGGGGGGGGGTACAGTTATAAACGGCCATTGTGGGTTTGCCAGTGCTTGTGATGCATTATCCGTGTCGAAGTCCTTCCGGGTGCGGTGGTGACGACCTTGTGTTTCTGTTTGTATTGGACCCCGTGTACTCAGAGCCTTTTAAGCTCTGGGCTCGAGGGTCGATCCAGCAGGCAGTCTTAAAAAATTGACTATTTATGACGAGCATTCGTGTCGTGCTGCCGCGCGGGTGCTGGAGCGAGCCTTCCAAAGCAGTCATTGTACATCATGAACTTGCTCGTAATCGGTTGGGAACGAACTCTATACAGTCCAAAGAGTGAGCCCCTTCCTTCCGCTATCGTCATTTTTTTTTTTTTTTCATTATGGTTACTAGAGATTTTCTATTTCTAAAACACGGCGAGGACCAAAATTGTAAACTCGATACCTTCGCGGGAAAAAATATATATATATATATGACCCAATATTTGGGTTACCAATTTAGCGATGTTTGCTGGTGGGGTTGGCAAACTTTCCGGACAAATCGGAGAGTATGAAGAAAACGTCGCCGGGGGGGCGAGTATACCCCCTCAACCGGCTAAAACAATCACGCGCACACGCGAAAACACAAATTCGCGGCGCAATCATTGCGCGCGATTGATTTAATTGGCGACAGGAATCGCACAAAGACGAGGAGCGCCATGACGAAGCTCTTTTAGCGCTGCTTGATTTTCTCCGTCGTCGGCTGTGGGCGGGCTTGATGTGAAACGGAGCATACCAACCTCCGTTTTCTTCCCAACTCGTGACGAAGCAGTCTACAGACCATGGTCAATGACTCGATATATCAAACGTGTAAGAAGCGAGTGCCTGCTGCAGTCCATATACCCTAAACGACTTTGACCGTGCACACGCGCGCTGCGATAGACCTCGTGGCGATCGACCCGTGGAAACCCTACGTCAACTCGAAACGCGGGGAAAAAAAAAAACACTATATAGATGAAGATTGGGTCCTGATCGCCATAACGAACGTCCATTAAACGCAGTCACCTAATTAAATATGCGCGGAGTGGGCGTGGCCAAGGCGCAAACAGCTTGACTCCGCGCGCGCGCGTTCCGCTAATGATCTAGATCCGAAGTTGGCAGGCAGGTTTGGCGCGCATGCGATCATCATCCAGATCGCGAACACATGAGCCGCCGAGCATGCGGAGTAATGGATCTAAGCCTGCGGCAGAGCGCACCAATTTATGGGACTCTCGTATTTTTTATATTTTTATATATATCTACGCATGGTTTAAAGCCTCGTATGTACGCAGTGTGGGAAACAGAAGCGTGTGTAGGCACGCGTGAGTTATGGCGCAGCTACTGGAATGGTGGCCTGGCGCCACCACGCGGGAGGCCGTCGAAGCTAAGGGTTGCGCCTAAAGGTGACCTCCGTATAAAGCTGCGAAACTATATTACGGAAGTCTAAAAAGAATGCCGACGCGATAATTGTTTCGTTGGATAGATATAATGATCGTTGCAGTCGAGCTATGCCTCGTAACGACGAAGTTCCTTGGGCATATTTGTTCCTGTACGAAACTACGGCTGCCTCTTAAGGTTTCGCTTGAGGATTATCTTTTTCAGGGCCTACCTATACGACATTCCTGATCTTTACAACTAGGCTAAATAAACTAATGGGCCATTCACCATCCTTACAACCTCGATCGCGGTATAGAAACACGCATGCCTCCCTCTGCACTCCGTCGAAAAGGAAACGCTATACCATATTTCGCCTAATCAAGTAACTATTCGTGCATACAGCCAGTCCCAGTCGAGACTGCTTAACATATTTACGTTTGAGTGTAATTGTCTTCGTCGCGACAGCTTGTATGCGTCATCTACCAGTAGCCCTGGAATACTTCCGACTTGTTTATACAATTCATAATGTTTGACGAGTCATTCCTTCACTGCGTGACTTTAAATAATTCTGGCAACGTTATAAGCGACCACTTCTCATATAGAGCGCGTAGATTTGATCTTGTAAGTACTGAAAAACCTTTAGTATATCCGCAGATGAGGAGTGTTCCAGTGCCGCCGTATAGATGGCGCCAGTGTGTGCTCTACAGTCCTAAGTGGTCACTGGCGGTTGCAGCGGAGTGGACCACACTCAAACGCAAATGTGTGAACCAGTCTTTAGCCACTCGCCGTTTGCCCATCAACTCATCGTAGTCGCTTGAGAAATCAATACTAAGGCGCGGTCACACTGTTACCGCGCCTTAGGATTGCGCCTAAGGCGCGGTGTAGTGGTTAGAGTGGTTACTAGAAACGCGTTACTAGTAACGAGTTACTTCTGCCTAATTACTTTCTTCAGTAACGAGTAAGGTATTTAGTTCCTTTTTTAAAAAAAGTAACGAGCAACCTACTTAGTTACTTTTAAGGCCAAATAACGAGTAAGGGTATTTCGTTACTTTTGAGGAGTAACGTGTAGACCAACGTTTAAACAGCCTGGTTTTAATTTCTAACCTGAGTAGGCGTCTATTGCAACAGAAACAGACGGGCAATCCGATGCACAACTAAACAGTACGACAGTATCGTTTATCGCTGAACACGTCAGTTGACCTCTACATAACCGGTTTGAGTTGAGCTAATTTGTACATGTCTATGAGGAAACAGCTTGAACACTAAACACACAGACAGAACAGGACATACACAAAGCTGATTATCAACTATTTAATACTTCTTTTCTACATATCTCTACAGCTGGGAATGTCCTTCACCCAGCGAACACAATATGGTTCTTTGGTTGAACCTAATCGTGTACAGACCGAATGTAAACCCGGAGGTTGCCAACACTGGGAGGCACAGAACCCATTGTTAACTTGGAACTTTAGAAGCGGGGAGAACAAAAGAGAGATGAGAGTCCCCGATTCACCAGCTCTCCCTGAAGCACAACACTGCCGTTCCTTCGAGCGGGTCAGTAGAACGACTCTTCAGCGTCGGCGGAGATCTATTCTCAAGGAAGCGGCCAAACATAACCGATGAAAACTTGGAAAGGCAGCTACTGATGAAGAGCAATCGCTACTGAAAAGAAAACAATATACCTTGAAACAAAAGAAGTTGTGTATTTGGTCGTCAAAGTAACGAGAAAAGTTACTCGTTTACATTTGAGGTCGCGTAACTCTTTCCTTTTCAGAATCGGTAACGAGGAACGTATTTAGTTACCTTTCGAGCAAGTGGCGAGGAACTGCATCTATATATATATATATATATATATATATATATATATTATTTTTTATTTTTTTTGTGGGGGAGGGGGGGGGGCGGTAACGTGTACATATGTCCGTGCAGTGGTTAGCAACCCTGACCGTACATTGGTGGGAGGCCCAGGATTTAAATCCTGGCTCCGCTAAATATTTCGACTTTCGGAGGTTTTTTTCGTAAAACTTTGATCAGTGGCGTCACAAGGGGAGGCGGACCGTCCCGGGTGCAGCGCTCAGGGGGGTGTCGCAGCGGGCCACGAGAGCGGCGGGGGGGGGGGGGGGGGGGGGTGTAGTGGCGGGCTACCGTTCCGGGTGCCGCTGACCCTCGTGACGCCACTGACTTTGATTAATTCGATCAAGTGTATACGGTTCGTTCATTCACACATTTTCGATTATTTTCTCCTTGTGGACCATGAACGATGATGAAAAGTGCCCGTGATATACGACAGACAGCTTGCAGACACTGGCTTAAACGTGTTTCTTCCTTGTATGACAATTCTGTTGCATTAGTCGTAGAAAAAAAACTGTCTGTACACATGTTTGAAGCATGCGCATGTGACGTGTATAAAGTAGACATGATTCGAAGATGCGTGAGGCGTACACCGCGTCTTTTGTATAATGTATGATCAGTCTGACTACGAAGCCGGGGTCACACTGCTGCTCATACACGTCATACAAAACGACAGTCTGCAAAGACGAGTCACCGCGACATCCGCGGTTCGAATTCCGCGTGCCAAGCTTTATCCTCGCACTCTTTGCTATGCCGCATTCGAAGCACGGATATCGCAGCTGGGACTCGAGTTCGAATCTGTTTGCAGACAGTCTTTTGTATGATGTATAGACCCTTTTCATGTTTACAAACATGAACTGCCTCCTGCGTCCCAAGCAACTTCCGGTCGCTCCGTCTTTGAAAGTATGTCGAGCTTGCCTATGTCGCCAGTGCTAGAAAGCATAAACGCTACACGCACATCAAAGTTGGAGATTTAACGAGGGCCCTCGGCTGGCCAATTTAACGTCTTGGAGGAGGCAAGTTGGTTTACAAGAGTATTCGAAAATATTTATCATATCTGGGGGTTCTGCGTTCTTTTGTCATTCACCTGGAGAATAGGTGGTTAAACGTTTCATCAACATTTCAAACAGCGGTGTTAGGGTGGGCTTTGTTCATACTTTTTATGAACCGGAAGTTCACTGGGACGTCAAAGACTAGAACAACTCCTGGTGGCGTTTGCCATGAAAAGGGTCTATAAACGGTGTGACCCCCCCCCCCCCCCCCCCCCCCCCCGGGTCCCTCCCCGACTTAAGACGGTTATAAATACATTGAAAGGCAAAAAATAAAGTTAAAAAAATCGCGACAGCTTTAGACGAGATCGACAGATAATTAGAAGAAACGACCTGATCTCCCGTTTCACCGTCGGCTTCTTCCGTTTAGTCGAAAGCTACGGCACAAACAGACGGAGCACGGAATCGGACATGTATTTACGAAACTGGGAAACCGAATGAAAAATTAAAGCTGCGTGCCCTTCTCCACCGGGGAAAAGCGGCGGATAGCCCGTGCGACACTCGGCGCGTAGAAACGGCGCCGGCAAACAGTAACAAATCGGGACGGGAGAGAGGGGACAGACACCGATATATATTAGGGTTCCGTTCTAAAACAGACACATCGGTATTCGTTAAGTACGTGGGGCTACTAATGAGGGTTCGTGCGCCACGAGGCAAAAAGACAATCTTCCCGGTTTCCGTGGAAACGGTTCCTACGAAACACTTCTTTCTCTTATCCTTCTCCTTCTATACGCATGAATCTTCCCCACTTCTCCGCCGTTTTTGATCCCGTTCTGGTCTGAGCGTTTCCCAACGCTCAAAGTAATTTACTGTACACCGCTGACAAGACGACTTCAAAAAGGAAATAGTTTAGTAATTGTGGTTATGTGTATGTTTAGACGGCGGAAAGGTAGTTATATGGAATCCCCTCGGTGGATTTGGAGCTAAAACAAGAAGCATATTAATCGAAAGTAGCGACTGATGAGTGACGTGATCTGATAGACGATACTGTAATATATTAACGGAAATACTTTACATGTTAGTTACATCTCAATATGACGAGTACGCAAGTGCGTTACAACGTATCGCGCTGCAAGTAACCTCGTTACTTGTAACGTGTCACTTCCAAAACTGAATACGCTCCCCCCCCCCCCCCCCCCCCCCCCCCCCAGATCGCCTCCCAAAGATCAGGGGTTAGCTGTACTATTCATATAAAACAGCAAGGTAAGACATGGTGTCTTCGTCTATCTCTTACCTTCGTGTTTCGAAAATTGTTCAGCTGTCAAAACTAACGAAAGTTCCGGTGTACGGGGAAGTTTTGTCGAATACTATATTTAAAGGATGGGTGTAAGGGTAACTAAATGGGAACTACAGATATGACTCGTACTAATCTAAAAAAAAAACTGTTTTTATTATTTATTTTTGTTTTTGTTTTTAACGAGAGAGATCAAGTCCCTGAACCTCGGAGGAGGTCGCCACGTACCTCGCGGCAGGTGTGGGCGGCAAAGGGGTCACGCAGCGATGATCTGTTCTGCCAGAACGAGTTTCCGCTTCACGCTGCGGGACTTGGATGCACCGGACGGGGGAGGTTAAAGACAAGCGCTGGAAAAGAATAAATGGGAATGAACATAAAGCAAAGCTGTAGTCCTTCAAGCTACGTCGAAATCAGCATCCACGCACGGCAGGCTGCAGGACATGGAACGTCCGGAGAACGGGCTAGTTTATCGCGGAGCGACGAACACCCGATTTTTGGTCCAACAACAATAAAATATTACAGGAGGACGCTTAAAAACAAATGTGTGTGTATGTATGTTTACACAGCCTAGAACTTAGTCTGCCACAACAGGCGACTTGTCTCCCAGCTATAGATGAGCAATTTAGCCAGTGAAGTACAACCGCTAGCCCGGGGTCTTGAACGTGCACCACGCAGTAGTGATACACGCCCGCACGCCGGTGTGATGCTCATCCACAGATTGAAACGGGCAGGGGTGGGGTGAAGGAGGACGCTTAAGAGTCGTTTTTAAGAGTGGAACGTGACAGCGAAACATATGAACTTATAAAGTCCCGCTTGTTCCCGAGCCGTGCAAGCGTGCCTTGCGTGGCCTGCATTAATAATAATAATAATAAAAAATGCTTGCGTGTTTGGCTTGCAAGCATGCCAGGCTCGCAACCGAAGAATCGTGGGTTCGAATCACGTCTAAAATTCCTCAATTTTTTCTTTAAGGCAAATGAATTACTTTATTAAGTGAAATTATATGAGACATGCGGTGACCTTTAACTCGCATTACATGTCATGTTTTTTAATCACTTTCATTCAATACGTGACGTCCCGTTTCACGTGAGCGTTGCGGGTTGTTCGGAATTCCCACGCGAGGTCATGCGGCTGTAACGTCACGACCCTATCGACCAATCAAGATTTTCGCGTCACGCCACCGATATCGGCTTTTCTGCGATACAAGCTCCTTAACGGTATCGGGCTAAATAAGCTTTTTTGACGACAAGAGTAGTCTTACAATGTACCGATCGCTCACACATTTTTGTTCTACCTAGCGGCGAAACCGAAGCGAGACGAAAACACTACAAACGGAGTGTTTCTTGACATGTCTGCGAAGAGGAAGATAGCGTTCTTCTCTCAAAGGAATGACCGGGAAATGTCACCCATTTTAATATTAAACGTAACAAAATTAGCCCACTGACAGCTTGAAACACGAGGCTTGGTTCATTACGTTATTTGAATATTGCTTCATGATTCGTTCTTTCGCGTACTTGTAGGCGCATGGTGCAATCTCATTTACTACAAAGACTGACATTGTATTCTTTCCCAATAAACACATTTTCATTCATTCATTGACTGCGGAACTATAATAAGATGCTGTAGATTGGCCACCCCATTGCGCTTCCTAGTTTCTCTATGTCTATAGTTCATATTCCACCTACTGCCTTACGTTCAGCCAGAGTTCTCCGCGACGCCGTTTATTTATACAATAAAAAAAATGTTCTTTTTTTCTTTTTACTTATCTTATATACGTACCAGAATATCGTCGCACTCAGCAGCTTTTAGGCCTAAACGCGGGGGGAAGGCGTCCCAAAACGATTCCATAAACACCGTCCACATATGCGTCTGTCGGCACCGTCGCCACGTCGCGGCAAACAAGGGCAGCGCCTCGCGGATGAGCGCTATCATCCGTTTACCCCAATCGTAAACATGGGGTCGGAAATAAGGCATATGCCGCCAAGTTTACGTGACGCCACAGACCAGCAATGGCGTCGAGCGGATCAACGCCACCCACGATTGCAGACGATGCGAAACAAAACAGGAACGCCCGTAAAAACACGGAGGGCGGCACGAAACGAACGACAGAGTCATAAATCCGCGTCGTCTGCTACTAAACTGGTCCGGTGCCTGCAGGCCAGCTCTTCGAATGCAGACGGCGACCCACCAAAACAGACGCGAGCATTCATGGCGGCGAGGTTGGGTCCGACATAAAACTTTGTCTAAACACACTTCGGAAATCCTTTTGTTTTTCTATGGTAGCCGACTTTCGAGGGCGCCAAGAAAGATGTTGCATCTGAGTCGTGCGTTGCGGTGCAGACGGCGTGCAGAAAGGGACAGCTGGAGATTCGAACTGCGTTCCGAAGATGGCCGCTGTCAGCTTTAACGCGACGGCGAAGTCAAAACGTCCATCTCGTCGAGCACTTAGCTGAGCGTAAATGGGATCCGGGAGTGTAAATTTATTAGGCAGGGTTGAGGAGAATGGGAGAGTGAGGAAAGAGCTCACGCAAACAAAGAATTCTGATCATGAGTAATGGAGATTACATCCCCATAAGGGCCTGTCTAGAGCCACTAAGTTCATAAACTATGAAACACGCGTTAGTTTTTCTCCTCGTGCAATGGTAGTCAATATATATATATATATATATATATATATATATATATATATATATATATATATATATATATATATATATATATATATATATATATATATATATATATAAGAAAAACGAGCAGCGTTTTCGCCTTCGACTCGCAGCCAGAACAAGCGGTATAACGTGATCTGGAGCCGATTATATGCCACCAATGCTTATCATAGCCACGCGCGGGGTTGGCAAAGCAGCGCGCGCTGAGGTCCAGACATTGTGTAGGGTTCGGCAATTGTCGTCATTGCAGCGATCGCACACGAGCCACTACCCGAATGCTCAATTGTCGCGCTGTTGATTATCGCGAGCCCAAATCGAGTGTTCACGCAATGCTTGGATCCAATCTATGATCTGCATTAAAATATCGTCACTTTGGGACTATACCGACACCGCGACCTCCAAAGAACGTCATAAAGTTTGCGAAGTTAAGATCGGAAAGAAAACGCTCGCTTTTACTCTTGAAATTATACCGTAACAAAAAGGTTTCTTGGTCAATGGCGTTGCGTGCGGGTGTACTTTGGGTGCCATGCCCCTCAGCTGGTGTAAAGTGAGTTGCACCGTCCTTTAAAGTCATTGTTGCCAGATATCGGTAGCTTTATCTCAAAACGAGGAAACGCTTTCCCGTCTACCAGAAATGTTTAAAAAACGTCCATGACGCAGCGAAACAATCTAGTCTTGAGCTTCTCGACACCGATCTGAAGCTAGGATGTGGCATTTTATATTTAGAGCTTTGAACCCTCGACACTTCGGAAACTTCGAAATCTGGGCGGGAGATTGATTAAAAGTAGCGATCATAAAATATCATCTTGCGTGCAGACGGCGTCGCGGTCAAACACGCATTTTACAAAAATAAATGTGAAGTCGACTGCAGTTTTTATGACCTGATGAGAAATGCAAGAAAGCTGTCAAAGTACTTGGTTGAGCTAAACGTTATCGAATGCGGCACCGTTGCTTTTCATGATTTATTTCACGTGTTTTATATAAAAAAGTCAAATTTGGGGGGTTTACGTGCCAAACCAACGACGGGCATCTGGCACGCCCCAGCAGAGGACTGAGGATTAATTTGGACCACCTGGGGATCTTTTGACGTGCAACGCTGAAACTGAGGCGCTGAAACTCGTTTCCTGATAGTTTGCAGTTGATTGGACGGCATTTGCTGTCGAAAAATGAATGTGTTTAGTGAAATGGTGACCTTTCGCACCACTCAAGAAACATCAAGGAAGCAATGTTTTGCGTTCGTAACGTTTTATTTAACTTCCGGATCGTTCCGCAGTCGGCCCACTTGTTAAAAACGAACCAAAAAGAAAACGCTAAACTGAACAAAGAACCCACAAAACCCTATCAGAATACAGGGCGGGAGCCAGATACAAAGCGAAATTTTGCAACGCCCTCGCACGGTATTACCGCTCATTCACACTGGAAGCGGATCCGCGTTCGCAAAGCGGTTGCGAACGCGGTTGTATAACGATCCAGTACAATTGCACGCGCACCCGATGACATCAAGTGCGCGTGCAATTGTACTGGATCTTTATACAACCGCGTTCGCAACCGCTTTGCGAACGCGGATCCGCTTCCAGTGTGAATGAGCGGTTACGGAGGAGATCGAACAGTCACGTGCGCTTCAGCATGTGGGGTGGGAGTTTCAACGATACCGATTTCTCCGCTCTCATAGCCACCACCCTCTTCCCCCCAAAACGCCATAGCGTAAACAAGGCACGCGAACAAAAACCTCAAGACGTGAATGCGTGCCTCTATATATGCCCAGATGTGAGCACAACAGTTGCCACTTTTTTTTTTTTCATTCGCCACGATGCACACAGCACTGCACACAGCACGATCCAGCGCTGCGAAAGCATCACGTGACTACGTGTGCCCTGCGCGTAATGCGAAAGCATCACGTGATTGCGTGTGCCCTGCGCGCTCGCGAAGATCACGTGACACTTGGGCAACACCGGATTGGCTAAGATCGCTCGTAGCGCCCGTTGCTGTTCATCGCAAGGTGAAACGGAGCACATACGCTAGCGTTCACCAACATCGCTTCGAGGTAGTCCGCTACCTACGGTCAGAGCACGGTGTAAGATATATACTTTTTAGGTGAGGACACTGGCGCGAGGAACAATGACACGCGATCGACTAGATAAAGTCCTCTCACGAGCACATGCGCGCGTTGAACAGCCCGCAGCGCACTAGCGTCGCTCGCTGGCGAAACGACGGAACTGTGAAGAAAACAAAAACATAAATAAAATACCTCGTTAATCCATGGCATCTCTCGTACAGCCGTCGCACACGCTTAAGCAAGGAGCTCGTGCTCGTCTGATGCCATGTCAACGAGATATTTTATTTATGTTTTTTTCACAGTTGCTTCGTTTCGCCAGCGAGCGACGCTAGTTCGCCGCGGGCTGTTGGACGCGCGCATGCGCTCGTGAGAGGACTCTATCTGGTCGCTCCGCGTCGGGCGGAGTTCTCAGCTAAAAAGTATATCTTACACCGGTCAGAGTCAGCTAGTCCAATCACGTAGCCGCGGACACACTACGTTCAGAAAATGTTCGGCCACGCTAACCAAACAACTGCCAACAACGAGTCACGTCCCAGCAAGTCTTCAGCCGCCTGGACGAATCATTGCTGAGAAAAAGCTGGGAGTCACGCGTTCTTCGAGCGAGCGTGCGTATACGTTGGCTTCACTCCATCTGAAGAGAGTCCACCAAAGAGCGCATTGAAATACTTTGTGCTGGAAAAATAAAATTAAAAAAAAGTGAAACAAGCGCTGTCGCCAGGAAGCAGCAAAAGCCGGCGTACGTATATAACTCTTCCTTTCTTTGGTCTCCTAAAATTCCGAGAGTTCAGAAACAGAAAGCAGCTATATATTTGTGACTGTCATTAGTCTCGCAGTGAGTGCTCACCCACGTACAAGACGTGGGGAGCCTCGTTTTGACCTTGAACCGAGGTGCCAAGGTCAAACGACGTTTCGCGCCCGCCCGCGTCTCGAACAGGACGTCATCGATCACGGGGACAACAACAACGAGCAATCGAGCGCCGCCGCAACGCTTCGCGCCGCAGAAATTCAACTGGCGGGCAACTTTCCAAGCGCACGAGTCGACTTCTAGGTCCCGTAAGGTCACCAACATTTGTAATCGTCGAGTTATTGGTTGCTTGGGATGTAGGTGGCGTCCCCTTTCTATACTTCGTCTCAACCTACGATGGACTAAAGGCAAAAGCTACGGATCGCCAGATCCAATCACGAGTCACTTAGAAATCGCGTACTGCGCTTTGATGCGCGTATCAGTACCCGCGTCTCGGATCACTGATGGGGATGGGCGGACAGTGGTTCGAATTGAAATAGCACTGAGTGACTCAACAATTTTACATCGCAAAAAAGAGGTTGTTTGCAGTGTGGAAGCTATAGAAATGATGCAGCGTTTTTTAGTTCGGAGCATTATTCGTCCACCCCTAATCAATGCTAGGCATGTCATAGTGTAGCGTGGAACGTGATTGGACCTGGCGGCCCATGGCTTCGGCCCTTAGTCCATCGTAGGATGAGACAAAGTATAGTGGAGTCACGCGAAAGAACATCGTAACGTTGCTCTAAACTCAGTACCGACGCGAACCAAGATTTCCTGCAGAGCGCGGAACAATGAATCACGGTGAAGAATGCCAGGATCCCAGCGAATGGGAAAACCCAAAATACAACTAGACAAAAAAAAAATAATATGCCCGCAGTGACATTTAGCATGACGTTTCACTTGCTCATTGTCCCTGTCAGTGTTGCCAATTTGGCGGCTTTCCCGCTAAACATTTCAATTTTTGTGAGTTGTACTTAGCGGGAGAATATGCCGTTCAATTATTGCCGCGATTTTTTTTTTTGCGGTGTTTAAGGCATGTGAGCGTGTTTTTTAGCAATCTAAAGTGTTCTCAAGTTCATATTTTTCAATCGTAATAGCCTTATTTTTTTTTGGTAAGCTAGAGTCATGGGGTCGTTATTTTCGCTTCCTCTCAACAAAATTGTTGTGAGTGAGAACAACGCGTGCGACACCGTTGAGATATTATGGGGGCAAACATCGAAACATGGTCTTAAAACGCTCATGGCGTGCGACTTAAAGGGCCCCTGAAAAGAAGAAAAATAATGTATTTTTTAAACAAAACGAAGGGACACGCGTGTTAAAAAATTAATTTTACGCGGAAAAAAAATTTTAGAGTAATATTGACGGCACGAGACGCGATTTAGTCGGTAGACGCCTATTTTCCACTTGTTTTCTTTCTCTGCATTTCGGGCGCGTGGAGAAGAGGTGGATCGGTTTCGCCTTCACGTTGACTTGGAAAGAGCGTATTACCATCTCGTTGCGAAAGACCATTCCGTAACGTCATTCAGTTTGCGCGCAGAATTTCCAATAAATCTCTCGCCGTCAATAGTGCTCTAAATTTTTTCTTTCGAGTAAAATTTATTTACTGACACGCGTGTCCCAACCAGACTAAAAAAAAAATTTTTCTTTTCAGGGGTCCTTTAAGTTTAGCTATTTTTAGCGGTTTCCCAAAAATCCTATAGCGTTTTATTTTTTTTTTATTTTTTTGGCACATCGCTTTTTTTTCCTAAGATCAGTTGTATTATGAGCTTTGCCATTCGCTGGTATCCTGGCACTGTTCGCCGTGCCTGTTTCCGTGTTCGGCAGGAAAGCGAACTCGTGGAGCTTCTTGTATAGAACCACCAAACTGAGCGTTTGGAGCCGCTGGGTTGTTCGTGCGCGCGCTATCGCGTCACCTAGACATCCGTAGGCAAGTCGCAAACTTGCCGAGGTGCGAGTTCGACCAGGTTCAACCCTCCCGCACGTTTAGCGCAGGGTTCGTTTGAAGTTCGACCATTGTACGCATGCGCGGAAACCGAGAACGAGCTGACGCCACCTGGAGGAGGAAGATACCAGGTAACGAACTAACCAAATAATTATATACTGCGTAAACATCGGTAATTTTCTTCTAGGATTGGAGATTAACTACCGTTACAATTTGTGCTTCAAGGCATTTCTGCGTCGAAGTCGGGTAACCCTGTTCGGGAGTCGAACTTCATCGAATTTCGCCAAGAAAGGTCGCAAAGTTCGGCGAACCAGTCTAACCTCCAGGTTCGACAGGTGTTCGAGACCCACCTCTAGACGTGCGCAATGCCGGTAGTTTGAGGTACTGAGTTTGCAGGTAAAATATTCTCATACAACGCGCACCTTGGCAAATACCTGCTTTATTAGCTCACAAAGTAACGTGCATCATACATAAACTATCCACAACATGCGCTGTCATTGACAAAATCCGCCACGTCTTGCCGTAATAAACAATCTAGAAAAAAAAATTATTTTGCAGGCTTGCACGACAGATAGTACGCACCGCGTAAATTTTCAGATTTTGAACATGTCTGCGAAATATAATTCAGAAAATACGCCAGTTCATATCCGTGACGCGCACACCAGAGCACTGCACGGGCCTACTTTTTGAGGCCCGCCCCACCCCGGGCCCGCTGACTCCTAAGGTCTTACGGTTGCCCGACCCGGACCCGGCCCGATGGGATTCCTAAATGATCAGGCCCGGCCCGGGCCCTGCCAGGTGAGAGGCCAAAGCGTGCCTCATCTCTTCAATTCAAAGCTGCTCTGGGAATCTGTTTGCACATTTGGTTCGCTTACTGATTTAAATCAAGGACGCTGCCAAATCACCTAATGAACACTCCTAAGCTTACACAAGTATAAAGGACATAGCCTATCTTTGGTAGCTAGAGAGCGTTTTTGTTTTTCTGTTTTCTGTAAGAGTTCATAAAGGAAAGGGAAAGACTCGTACTGAACCCTGTAACCGGATTACCCGCGTTTTCTTGCCTACTGGCAACACTATGATGATGGAATTCCCAGAATTCTCCGTATCTTCTTGTGGGCTTTCGTCGTGCAAAACAACTTTCTTTATTTCTAAGATTATCTCAGTGGCGTCGTAGTGAGTTTGCACATCGGATTTTTCGTTTGTTTCAAATCAAAAACGATCAATGCGTTAGCATTTTCTTCTCAACCTTCGTGCTACACCATTGCCCGAGCCCGGCCCGCGCCCGGAAACAATCCGTGCTATCGGGCTCGGGCCCGGCCCAGGTCCGGGCTTTCGGGTTGGCCCGGTCCCTTGCAGAGCTCTAGCGCCCACATGCACATACGTGAAATAGGATGCGCACCTACACACACGCATGAAAGCTCTAGCGCACACACGAAAAACAGAATGCGCACCTACACACACGCGCGCTGCTGCGCGACATAAAGAAGCAGGCGCAAGAGTGAGATATAGGGCTGGAGTCCGGTTCCAGCGACCGCGGCAGCCAATTTGTAACGGTAGTTATTCGTAAACAAACCGCCCCGCCGTTCGAGACGACGTCGCCGAAAATACCTCCTCTCCGTCCACCCGTACGCTGATAGTGCGATGGGAGCTACGCGCTCGCCGGGACAATCCATTGCCTCTCTTCCATCGCCTAACACCGCTCTCTGCACGTGGGTATGGACGAGAACGTTATCACGTGACGAAAGCTCGGCGTATGACTGATCCAAGAAGCACGTAGCTTCCACAGCGCTATCGGAATGAACCCAGTACGAAAGGCAGGGACGGAAAGACCGTCGAATCCGCAACTTCCGGATGCGCGCTTAGCGACGGGCTTCTGAAGTATTCATAAATGAAGAGAGCGAGGCTCTGCACCGCGGAATTGGACTTGGCGATGGCTGTGTCGTCGGAGGCACGGGATTTGTCGCGATCAATATGCATGTTCAGCTGAGCTTGCGGGAAAATCGGCGAACGTAATGCATATTCCAGTCACGTGTCGTTTGTGCGGCATTGGGTAAAAATAGGGTTTTCGCATAAAGGACGATTCTGCTTTTTTGGAAAACAAATTTCCCCGAGGGCAACAGCAGGAAGGACTACCAATACCGAACTCCGGAAACATCCCCTTTCCCCAAAACAGGATGACAAATGGCGAATTCGCGTGGTTCTTTCTGCGCGCTCTCGAGCGCTCTTTCCAGAGCGCGCGAAATCGGGTGGTTGAAAGAGAGTGCTGTCGCCTGATCGGGTGGTTCATTCCGAGGGCGCCTCTCCCTCTCAGAGCGCTCTCTCGCACTCCGTCTGTAGCCGTCGGAGTGCGGAGCGGCGCAGGCGTCACGTGGTACTTGGACGGGGATCACGTGGTTTTGTTGACGATGGCCGGCAGTGGTCTGTGGTGGTGTGCGGTGGTGTGCGGGTATACAGCATGACGGCGATTGATGTGTGGTTCTACAAAGTGCTTGTGCATTCGACGGTGCGAGGATTACAACGGACAGGACGACATTCGTTTGCGAACGTAATAGGAAAAGTCGACGTGTGAAGGGTTCCTAGTGCTTTCACGAGACCGTTCATCTCACGGCGGTGAATCCGCTAAGCCTAACCGACGACGAAACAGCTCACAGAGCTCGCCGCTGTTTTACCGGGTTTTGTGGTCGCTTCAAGAAATTTTCAGGTTTGGTAAAAATGCATTCAAAGGTTTGTGTTGTAAAATAAAGGGAGAGCCGAATATAATGCACTGTGATTTGTGTCACATTGCGATGCTTGCACGATATTTCGCCGTGAGAAAAATGCGGTTTATTAACCAGTTTATATTTGCCTGCTCTGTCGTACGCATGACCGCTATCGCAGCGCGTTCACTGTCGAAAACGCGATGAGTTGACAACTGTTTCCAAGCGTTGGCTTTCGTTCCGTTCTGCAAAAATCAATTCGCATACTGCTGTTTTCTTTTCTTTTTTTTTAAATTCCGATGCGTAAAACAATTTAGGTCACAACCGTTATTTCATCACGTTGCGAGCGTAAATTTTGCTCAATTGTCCACCGTACGCTGTAAGATCGTGTTATTTTTAATGCATTAGCAATGTCAAGCTTGACAAACTTTAATTCCGTGACTGGGCTGAGAATCTCGGGGCGCTCTGAAGCCAGCAGTTGTGATCGGCTGAAAAGGATCCCGAGTAGCTCTGGCGGCGAACAAGGGGCGCTCTGCTGAATCGAGGTCAGAGGCGAGAGGCGACCACCCGAATTCACCAAAAGTTGAGCCTTTCTGGGAGGGAGTCTACTTATATTATCTTCCCTCTAAACAACAAACTACTTCTAGTACAGTCAATTTATTGTGGATTATCTATTGCGGATTATAGCTAGATAATGAAGTTATGTTACTCGACTGATGAAGGGTCTGCCAGGCCCGAAACGTTTCCTGATTCTTCGATCGCCACGGAAGATCTTTACCATCTGAGGGCGATATTGTTTTGATATTGTCTATGAAAAGGCGCACTTCCACATTGCAGCTGTGGGCACTGGAGCATTTTAATCGCCGTAGTGCATAGCACCTACGTTCACTTTGTTTAGGGTAAGCATAGGTTTAATGATAGCGGTCATATGTTGTCTTAGAGGTGGGAGAAGTCCGGGTAGGGCGACGCAACCCTTCCAACCGAATGTTCATCGCCCGGTCGGTATCAAAACAGACAGAAAAAGGAGTTGAGCTTATATCAGGTCCTAGCCCTGTGGTGTTTAATTTTCCTTCATATTTTGTTGAAGTCCGGTAGAGATTTGTTCAAGAAACCCTCTGAATCACATAGTACTGATTGGCATCGCCTGCACCTCAACTGAAAGGCGAGAAGGCTCAAGCAGTCACCAGATCTACACTTAACTTTATTGCGAAAATATATTCGCGATGAATGGATGGATGAATGAGTACGGCTGAACACCAGGAATCGGGTGGTAGCTTGCGCTATTCAGAGACAGAGAAGCGGTAAAGGAAAATGGGAATGATCGCGCCTAGCCAGATGTCTAGCGAAAACTGACGCGTCGTGGTGTTCCAAAAGTGAAATGGAGTAACTTGGTGAAAGCATCAGCATCTGACTTTTTTAAAGCAGGTTGTAGCAGGCAAATTGATGGTTTGGAGCAGACATATATATCTTTCTTGGAGCAGATCCCGACACGTGTCAGCACATCATTTGAAAATTAAACGATGATTGCATCACCAAATGAGTCAGTTTTTGATAATAATTGAGGGTTCATCTTTGATATTCAAGTATAATACTCATTATCAATTACCATTTTTTATTTATAATACGTATAAATAATCATAAAAATAACAACATGACACGCAACTGCCCTTAGAAATATGGCTCAAGTCAAATTAGGTTCTGTTTACATTGTAGATTAAAAAAAAAAACATAGCAAAATATTTTAGTTGAGATAAAGTATATCTCCCACACCTTCTTTTACGCTCATAGCTAATTCCAGAGGAGGAAAAAAAAAAAAAACTAGCATATCCGCTAAAACGTTGGTCAAGGAAAATATGTTCCACCAAGATTTATGAACCTACAAAACTCAAGTATCTAGAGTAATAAACACCTTACCACCAAATATTACCAAACTTTAGACTTGAACTTTAAAAGTGACGCTCCTAATTCGGCAAGAGTTACCGGAATCCGAGCCAGGGTTGAGGCCCAGTTCGGGACCATTTCAATTAACTGCTGCACGGGAACTACCTTAACTACTCATTCCAAAATAGGTCCGCGTTTTTTTTTGTGTGTTTCTTTTTCCCCGTTCTTAGAATTGATCTAAAACTTAAAGGTCGACCTAAGTTAAAGACCAAAAAAAAATAATCAACCTGTAATAGTCCTGCTGAGCATCATTTCAGATTCCATCGCGCTCACCCATGGGTGTTCCCCCGCTGACGCCACTTCACCTAACACACCGATGCGACACGGTAAAGTTGGACGCGAGCGGCGCTAGTGCCACGCAGAGCCGTGTATCCAGAGAGTTTGGTCAATGGGAGGCGCGGGCAGAGCCAGGGCGTGCACCAGAGGCAGAATGAGGGCTTGGCATGCTCTCTTGGCCAACCAGAAGCCGAAAAGAATCCCTTAGCGGTGGTAGCGAGCAATAGTTCTAATCGTTTTAATAAGCGCGTAAGAGTTAAATATAGTAACCATTCATGGTTGAAAATAGGGTGCACGTGATGTTTCGATCATGGTCATGCAGAACGACGTAAGAAACGAACGTGCCGCTCGAACTCTGTTTTGCTCGGACAGAGTGTGACCGCTCGAACGGCAGATTCCCGGCCCTCGGCGCCTGGCGTATACGGATTATGTCGATCGTTCCGCAAGTCGCACTCTTCCACCATGATTTCGGATGACCGTGATTGAAACATCACGTGCACCATATTTTCAGTCACCGAGAGTTACTCCAACGCACTTATTAAGTTTCTTTCTCGCGACCCCTGCCAGGGTATTATTTCCGGCTTCTGGTTGGCCACATTCGAATTTGTGAAGACGCTGTGGAACACGCCCAGCCGTGTTTCGGCCAATGGCGCCTCCTCATTTGTCTCCTCTACTTCCCAATGAATGGCGAAACTCTCTACATATACGGCTTTGGTGCCACGGCGCGGAGGCGTGTGGCTGAGCTGAAAATCAAGTGATCTAATCGGGAAGTATGATACCCTGGTTCTGTCTTATCGCAGCAGCCGCCATAGCACCGTTGTATTAATTTTTTTTCTCACGACTTCTTGCTTTGTGACATTGTCGTCTACATCATCGTTTGAAAGTTTAGACTATGATGTGGCCAGTGCGCGAGACACCCTAAAATATATGTTCGCTTATTTTATTTTTTTTTTGCCATTTTTCTTCGCTTTTACTTTTTTTTTTTCAATATTGGCGTCGACCAGTTTTTTCTTTTCTTTGTTTAAGCTCATCTTGGCGCAAGTGCCGAGCAATATTTTAGCGAAAAAATAAATGGCATTTTGGCGCGACATGTGGCAGACTTGGGTTCGCGTGGCAATTTGGCTTAGATGGCGCAACACTTCTATCACTGGGGACTGGAATTTGATATTGTTCCATTGCTACACACGTCATTCTGTACTATTTTTCGCTGTGTTCAAACATGTCACTGGCAACCAAAGAAACGGGTGGTTTATTATGTTCACTGTTCTTGCTTAGTGATTGGCTACTTGGTGTTCGAACCGGTTAATGCAGCAATCTGATTGATCTTGGGGTGACAATAAGATACACGCACCTCGGCGTGCCATGCGTACTATTTGATTACGAAACATTGATTTTTATCAATCACGGACCCGCCAATCACACCAGCCCGAGTTCATTATATTCGATCCAGACCCCTCTTCCGGAGGTGCTTTTTAATACACATAGTATAATGTATCTTGTTCTGGCACGTGGTAACTTGATTGCTTGTGGATGACCGTATGTACATGCCACTGTTTGCCACAATAACACGCACAAGCGCGCACACACAGAACCACACTAATATAATGAGGAGGCGATTTTTTCTTCGGCGGTATAATCTTGGTCTTGTACGCCGGGTCGCGTGCGCTCTGCCAGAGCCCGACCCTGAGGCAGAAAGGAAGAGAAATAAAGTGAATTCAGCGAACCAATGAACTAGGGGCGGAAATGATAACGGCCCGAATAAGTAGGCAGCAGAGAGGGGCAGGCAGGGCCCCACAAAAGACTCGGAGAGGTCGCCAAAGCGGAAGAGAGGGACGCGGGTTGTACTCTCACTTCCGGCGCTGGAAGTCAGGACCGGAAGTAGCTGCGCACGGCGCGCGGTGTACACGGACCACCGAATACGAGAAAAGATACGGTACGGGGATTCGACTAATGCCGGCGGAGATTCGATTGAACAGAGCCCGCCTTCTAGGGGGAGACGGAGATCTGCCGGTCTCAGACCGCAGGTGGGCTCCGTGGCGGATGCATCTAGAGAAGGCCCGGCGCTGTCCTTGTGGACGCCGGCTACAACCGTCGGTCGCCTTTGCTCCATGTCAGAACACGCTTTGCTCAAGTTTTGTCACGTCATGAGGACATTCGTATAGCACGAACCTTACATGTAGTTATTTTTATTCACTTATTTATACCGCTGGTCCTTGTTCAGGCCGTTGTATAAGATGGTACACAGATGTCAATATACAAACAAATGCATGGTCAAAATGGCAAACAATCTAGATTGCAATAGGATAACGTACAACAACTGGATTGCACAAATACACGATAACCCGTTTATTCCGGACTGAACCGCTGACACGAACTTCTCGAAAGGCTGTATGTACTCTCGTTCCCTATGTGGCTCTATGGGCCGCTCTCAAGAGTGCCGACATATTTGTTGTTGGTTTTTTTTTGTATTTATTCTTGAGTAACTGCGATGGTCTTTTACACTTGGGCTCAGAGAAGGTCAGAGCGCTACCGACGCTACTAGCCAGTAAAGTCGATCGAGCAGCATCAAAAGCGCGACGTCACTGTGTATCATTACCGGTTAACCCGTTTCGAGCTCACTGAATGAGTCGCGAATTCGTATCCTAAAGGGCAGTTCATACAGTACCGCATTCTTACGTCACGTTATGGGACGGGAGCTCAAGTCCGCTTACGTCGAGTGCCACTGGGACATCAGTGATTGGTGAAGCGTAGCAGCCAATCTTAAAAGTAGGCTTGTACGCGACATGCTAGGCAGGGGCGTTCCGGTAACTCACGTATCGCAAGAAAACGTAAGCAAACGCTCCTGTGTGAATGGGCCTTTATGGTACGTTTGCACTTGCGGATTCACGGGCGGATCCATGCTGCCGGCGAGCGGATCCGCCCACGGGTTCGCAAGCGTAAGCGCACCATTAGTCTGCATGGTCGTGTTTGCACGTCTTCGGGCATGTGACTGCACTCTGACTTGTAGCAAAACGAAGTATCACAACGAAGAACGAACGGTTGTGACAATTTCTTTTTAGATGCTACTGGCGACGTGAGCGACCAAAAGCGTCGCTGTGATCGGCCTTCCACGATTGGCCAGACGCTTCCTATGACGTCTTCAGTAGGATTATTTTTGCTCTCATCGACGGACATAAGAGCAAAATCAGACTCTCAACTCTGACGGTGTTGATTTATACTTTGTCCGTGTCACTAGTTGCGTGCAGTACAGGCGAAGGCAATGCTAGGCGAAGGGACAAATGGCAAGCACAAGAAAGGCTGGCGAGGAGAGAAACCTCCTCTCCTCTCTAACGTTCCTAGTGCTCTCTCTTTCTCCTCTCGCCCCCATTGCCCTCCTCTCCCGTCGCGCCTTCCTAGTGCTCGACCTTTCTCTCTTCGCCTGGCGCTGCCTTCGCCTGCACGGCACACAACTAGTGACCCGGTGTATAGGAACGTGATCACTAGGCGTCCAACATCAAACTTGTTGCTTCTTGCTTCTTGCTTCTAATAATCGTGGTCGTGTCGTCAGGAATTGGAACCACAAGAGGGCGCCACCTGAAACATCCCGTCGCCAATAAGCTCGTGCGCTCGTGCGTCGCGAGTGATCTACAGCCGATTTATTTCTGCAGTTAATCTATGTGTCCCATAATCCCATCTCGTTGTCCAATTGCCCCCTGCTCCCTAAGCCTTACCCGCACTCATTCTAATCGTGGAAAAAAAACCCAAACGTACAAATACAACTTGCATCCATGTGCACGTACTCGAGCAGCCTGTTTTGGCTGGGGCTGCACCTTTTTGACCACCGTAGTGCGAAGATGCCATTCCAACAGCTCGTCATTTCAGGCCGGCAGAATTCGATTAATTATCATCAGGCGGATAATGATCTTCACTGTTCCACTGACGAGAGGAATTCGTAGTAGACCATTATTGCACTCCGATGACGACACGGTTGACACCCGGCGATCTTGCGAATGAAGGTATCGTTCACACAGTTACAACCGTGTGCTTAAAACATTTTTTTTTTTTTTTTTTGCGATTAGAAAACGGACTGACGCTATCATCGGGTCGCCATGGAACACAGGGAATTTCGGAATATTTCCTTCTTTTTTTTTTCGCTCACTGTTCTTTTTTTCTTGGCTCCAAAAGCTTTTGGCAATGCTATAAATTATAAAGGACAGTGATTTTTTTTTTTTTTAGAGCATGTATACATTGGATCTTGCAAACACTTCAAAACCTTGGCTCTCATGAAATGCCGTTCCGGATTCACCTCATAGATAGCACCAACGTGTCCTCTCGTCGCAACAGATCACAAGTACTCAGAAGTAATAAAACGAAAGTGTGTGAACGGCTCGTTCACACACTTCCGTTCACACGCAGTAGGGATCGTAGGGAGGCCCTCCCCACGATCCCTACTGCTAAAATAAGCAACATACTAGAATTCGTCATCTTACAAAATCAAAAAGCCGAAGAAATGTGTCCCGATAATGATGCAGCTCGTGTTTCTTGCAAAGAAACCAAGAAAAGCTCTGTTGTCCTAAAATACTGCTGCAAAGCAGTCGCTTTCGAGAAAGAAAAAAGTAATTTCACAAACACAGAAAAATAAGTGCAAACTGGAGTCAGCCAAGTCACGAACAGGATCCCTAGGCTCCCGAGTCCCGATGACTCCGACGGGATCCCCATATACCGAAACGATACTCCCTGCCTCTGTCGTTTTCCCCAACCACCCGGCACCGCAGCATCGAACACCGCCATCCGAACGCATAAACGATATTTACCTTTGTTCGTTATTCGGTATCCATTTCGGGAATTGCGAAAGCAAGTTTGTTTGAGTAGGGTGATGTTAGGCACGCCTAACATCACCCTACTCAAACAAATTTCCTTTCGCAATCCCCGAAATGGATACCGAATAACGAACAAAGGTAGATCTCGACAGAAGCGGCATACAGAGAGAAACGCGAAGCACACCACGACGAATCAGATATACAAAATCGATGCGACAGAAAGGTACGCGCACAGCGCTCTCCTCGTCGTCGTCCTAGTTATATTCTCGCTCATCTCTGCTTTTTTTTAATTTATTTAGAGCCCCTTATGCTTCCTTTCTTTTTTGTCGCGCGCCAGCAGGTTTACAAAACGCCCGACACGCAAGGATATCGACGACGTCGGAAATGCCACGGGAACATCGATCCGTCATTAGCCGGCTCGTGCGTGTGCCTTTCGTTCCCTGCAGCCGGGAGCGTGTGACGAAAATTAATGACTCGTGAGCGCGAAGCGGCATTCAAAAGAGAGCCAAGATCATTATAGGCATGCCAGACAAAAGAAGCGAGGACCGAGGTCGAGTCCTTGGGAAGGGTCGAGTCCGTTTAAGATTTATCCCTTTTCAGGTCAAGTTGATATAGGTGAGGTTAGGTCAGTTGTGTTGGTTAGGCTGTGCTGGGTTAGATTCGCGTGAATTAGTAAGCTATACACGTTGCGTTTCGCGGGGTTACGTCAGGGTGGATAACTTGTGTTGGGTTAGATAAGAACTGTCGTGCGCGATCCGCTTCGTCTCTTGGTGTTGGTAAACTCAAGTTAGTCTAGGCTGCATTGTGTTTAGTTACGTACGCTTGGTTAGACTGAGTTAGGTGGAATTATGTCGGGTTAGTGGGGACGGGTTAGGTTTGGTTAGGATATATGTGTGACTTTACATCACGTAAGGTTAGGTTAGGCCGTGTAACAAACAACTTGCTACGTTGTGACTGGTTCACTTAGGTGTGTTCAAAGGAATTTTGTCATGCCATACGGTCGCGTTTGCCCTTGATAAGTTGCGGGATTCCAGCTCCGATTCCTTCAGACCCTGTCCCCGGATGAATACGGCACTTCAATACTTCGCTCTCGGCAAAAGGGTTTATTCACTCACTTATTGCCTGGGGGGGTTTCGGGATCGGGGGACGGTCATCAGCGCGGCCGGGGGGAAGTCTGTTGCCACTGCAGCTGCTCCTAGTCCCAGCGGGGGTCGTCCGCACCACGTCATGGGGACGTCGTCGTCCAGGGTCGCCGTTCGGTCCGTTTGTCGAGTCCGCCACTAAACGTCTTGCCCGCACTTCCCCGCTCCAGCGTCTGTCTCCCGCCGAATCCCGCGCCAGCGTCCTCGTCTCCTGTCACCGCTGCACGCTCCTTGCTGTCCGTCGTTCGAGAGAGCCGCCGTCCGAGAGAGCCTCCTCTTGGTCCCGCTTCCCCTTTTCAAGCCTTGGCTCCTTTGTTTTGGCAAGCCAGTCGAGTGACGTCAGTTGGCCTAGGGGAGCGCCGTACCCGGATCTTGTGGTACGCGAGGCCATCGCCGCTCCCCCGAGGCGCGGGGGAGGGCAGCCAGATCTCCACAAAGTGCATAGGCTAGCTAAGTTTAGCCAAGATTGAATTAGATTACACTGCGTGGAGTAGTGTTACAATAAAAAGGCGACAGCAGAAAAAAAAAGAATACAGAAATAAGATATCATATTTCAGGCTACAGCGCGGAATACCTGACCCCACCTGAGAACTTGAAAAAAAAAAAAAAAAGATAACCGGCTAATTTGATTTTTTTTTTTTTCTGGAGGTGCAGCATTGTATAGACCAGGGGTCTCAAACTCATTCGAGTGTGGGGGCCAGATCGCTCATCCCCGAAAGAGCGAGGGCCAACGAAGAGCCCCCCCCCCCCCCCCCCCCCTCTCTCAGTTTACCCTAGTCTTTTCGGGGCAGTGTTTTACTATTTTGGGACAAAAATATAAAGAAACAATCAGCAGCATTGTTTCACGCTGAAAACGTCGACTGTCCCACTAACACCCTAGATTTTCTAGAAAAGGAACCTTGTGTTTTCTGCTTTTTGTAATTGCTCATCGTTTTGCCACCTTTAGCTTTCATTTCCATATACGACTACTTTGGGCCCACTTCTGATGTTATAAGAATATTTAGAACATGAATGTACTGTCAGTTTTCACTATATCCAGAACAAGCACACCGGCCTTGACCCGTCGCACCATTCACTAAGCTCAACGGGCATGAAAAAGTATATTCATGTGGCAGTTTTTTCTCTTTTCTAGGGGGAAAATCCTTGCATTGTAAATGTTTTTCTGTCAGCTAGACGTCCGAGCTCATAGCTTTATCTTCGGCAGTTGCAACTGCTAAGCAACAGTTCGTGCAGCCGAGGTGCCTCCATGAGCAAAAAGCTCGCACTTGTGGCCTAATAGTGGTAGTGCCGTTCCGGTTGATTTACATGAGAAAAGACCGAGAAGCAAATATTTAGACGAAGTGGTACTCCGCCCAAAAGAAAACAGAATAGTACTAATTGTGTGAACATATTATATGAGCAGAGATCTTTTTCGATCGAAAATGAATCGACAATATGAAGTATTATTAATGTCGCTCGAGGCATGGGAATTGAGGCTCGAATCCGCGGAAGGCTTGCGGGCCGCATCCCAAAGAGTCGCGGGCCCCATGCGACCCGCGGGCCGCGTGTTTGAGACCCCTGGTATAGACCAACACGCGGCCCTGACGTCACGCAGATGCGGTGGCGCTGTCGACGGCCCTGCGCATGCGCAGACGCTTCACTTCATGCGAATTCGGCCTCTGCGCACGCGCAGTGCCCACACCTTGTGTGGGCAAACGCGGGCTTGTTTGTAAACAGCGTGTCGGTCTATAAACGCGCTTGCATCTGCGCAATGTCTTACTTTTATCGATCTAATTTTCATTTTAGAATGATAACTAAAGTAGCCCGCTACTTCTTTTTACAGTGATCGACATGTCGAGTCATTTTATTTTATCATCTATCGAAAAAGATTCCCCAACAGAATTGAGAACTCGTAGAATTTAAAGCGAAAAGATAACGCGATGACAGTAAGGATGAAGGAACGCGATATCGTGTCGGCAAGTAGAGATGTTCCTCCTATCGCCAAAAAAAAAGAAAAGCCCAACGGACAAAAAAAAATGACGGGTGATATATGAAGAAACGAGTAAATCATGGATCGAAAAACAAGACACTGGATCGCGGCGAAGCGCGGGGCTGTCTACGGTTACGTTGCTTGGCGGTCTTTATATACAGAGTATACGTAAGCCAGTACGACAGACACAGCGCAACAGAAGAAGTCATCTTCGTCGAAAAGAACGCGTTGTTGACACCTCGACTTCCGAACCTTCTCCTTCGGGAATGCGCCGAAGAGGAAACCGCGAAAAAGAACCGCGAAAATTGATACTCCGCTTCAGAAATCCGAGATGATGAAGACGAACAACGTCGAGACGGCCGAGAGAAAAAAAAAAATCGAACATCTAACCAAAAGGCCACGACAACCCCCAAAAACGACAAAAACAAATGAAAGACCACAGGGGGCCATCGAAAGGAGACACCCACTTCGTAGAACAAGTGCGCTCTAACGATACGGACAAAAAATAGGAGGACGCGTGGAGCCACCGCCAAGGACGACTAGAGAAGTGGCACTATACTTCGTTTCAGCTTCCGTCCGAGCGCAGCCGAAGCTACGTGTGGCCGGAGCCAATCACACGCCGGCAATATATCATGCGATCTCGCCTGCACTTTTGTATCACTCCGCTGCGGCGCTGGTCGTCTGTGCCGCCCGTGCTCGCCGAGTATTTCGTCTGCTACGGGTGTATAATTGTATCGTCTGCTACAGGTTTAAAAAGTGCCCTTTCACGTTCTGAAATTTAGTTACAGGGGATGTCAGTACGTAGGCTGGCCACTGGCGTCTGTGTCCGAGCTTTCCACCTGTTCCGCATTTCGGCATAGTTTCGAGATGTAAGTACACATTGCAAGGTGCACGATGACCCGGGCGTTGATTGTCTGGATATACCAGCGCTCGAGGCGCAGTACTCTCCACTAGGGTGCCTCGATGTCCTTCTGTTTAGGGTGATGCCATCGTTTGTAGTACCCGATGCTGACAGCACGCGCTCACAGGGAAAATACAAAGAAATCGCAGGAAACAAAATGTCGCCGTAGCACAGTCAGCGCCACGAGCGCGTGCAGGGACACGCGCTTCGGAACAAAAAATAAAAAGAAGCGTTCGAAACAAAATGGCCAGATGTCATCACCCCAAGCAAAGCGCACATAAAGGCACCCTACTCTCCACCAGCTCCTCGGCGTTCAGTGTGATAGGCAGGTAAAGGGGTGCCCTGATTTCGTCGCGTATCAGTGAAGTGTAGTTACCTGGACGCTTTTCTTGTTTACAACGCGACCGGAGTCTCCTGCCGAATCTGAAAGTAGATTCATCACGAGCTCTCGCGCCTGACGTCCAAACGTGCCTTAGCGAAAGGACGTTTTGAAGCGACTCGGTGAGGAAAGCAACGAAGCACATCATTTGGCCATTAAGGGAACGAAATCACACAGAAAAACCGAGCGCTGCACCCGTGTTGCCAGCAGATGTACGTGTTTTCACCAAACCACATGCATTTACATATATTAATAAAAGCATTAACTTCAGACATTTAATTCCTTTAGTTGCAAACCATTCTCAACAGTACACATCTGGAATATTGTGCAATGTTCACGCACAAAATAGTTATATAAAAAAAAAATCTTTTGCGGACTACTTTGTGGTGCGTAGGAATGCTCTTCTCGAAGTTGCGAACCGTCCCTCAGCCTTTGGCTGCGCTCGGACGGAAGCTGAAACGAAGTATAGACCTTTTCTTTAACGGCGCCGCCATCTTGTGAATTGCGGCGCCGACGACGCCGTCTAGCGGCTTAGAAAAAGAAATACCGGCTAGTTCTGGCAGCACAGCTATCTGTGTAGGCAACGGTGTGGGTATGGGGGGAACTTGGCTAGACTTGGCTATTGTGGGCTGCAATAACTTGGTTGGAGCTTGTCCGGTTGAATCCAGCTGGCTACTCGCAGGCCATCACCTTGCCTCCTCGAGAGAACGAGGACGTAGACGGTGGGGTGTTTTCATTGAGTTTCCACAGCGAAGTATATATGAGCAGTTTAATGTAGTCTATGCAGGTAAGCTCTCGGTATTTTAAAGCTGCATCTTGAGTGGTGGCATGTAGACTTTTTCATACCTTTCACATACCATGGGGCTTGCAGTGATAACCTAATTGGACCACCTGCTCCGGGAATTAAAATCGGTACTCTTGTTGTAGACGAAGTGGTCGTGAGCTTAAACGTGACGTTGAGTCTGATACGAATCTCTCGCGATTCAAGCTCGCAATCGACTGACTTCATAAATAAAGATTCTTGGGGAAAATGCGAAGCTCGATAACATTGCAGCCACACTCGCGCTGCAGCTTCTTGTGCTCATGGCACAATTTCTGCCATTGTTCTTATGCTTTTTAAAATCATTTATCCATCCCACGACCATGCAGTGGTAGCCAGACAACCGTAGATTTTCGGAAATTGCAGCACGGTAAAAATGAGCACTCGGAACTAACTCATGAACGACGTCCGTTTTTAAGCCTTTTCGCCCATACCCTTGGCGGTGGCACACCCTGTGTCAGCGGGCAATCCAAAAATGCACCAGGTCGAGGGTACGTCAGTTACTGGCTGGTTTGAGGTTATGCGAAAAAGGTCTATAGATGTTTCGACTTACAATGGACCGCAGTGAACGAGACATCCCGGTTCGGTCCAGCGCTGTGAACGTGTCGCGTGATTACGCAACCCGAGCGACGCAGCCCGTCTCCCGAAGGTCACGTGACGCTCACATATCGCATATGATTGGCCTCGATGGTTCGTAGCGTCCTGTGCGGTTTATCGTAGAACGAAGCGAAATAGAGTATGCTGGCAAGAAAGTGAGAGAGAGGCGGACAAAGGAACGCGCGGGGACGTCAGAACGTAGAACCATCGTCTCCTCTATATACTGACAAAGCCTGGCAGATCGCCACGAGAAGCTGCCACCGAAATGGAAAATGTGGAGCGGCAGACAAAAGATGAGAGGAGAGCCACGTGACTGGCGCCCCGCTGCGGCGAGGCGCCGAAACACACTTCTCCCGAGCGAACAAGTGTGTTTTGGGTCCTCGCCGCAGCAGAAGCTGTGCACTGACGTCCAGGTTCCCCGAGAAATGGCTCTTCGATGCTCTGTGCTACCAAATCCTCGCGCTCCAAATCTGCGACCGGGCATTCTATGGCTCCGTCGTCGAACTGCCAGGCTTTGTGAGTATAGAGGAGGCTAGGGTATAGAACTCAAGCTAGCAGCCTTCGTCTTCATTGCCCTGGTCAAACGCGTTCGAACGCGAAAATCAAACGCAAGACGCTGGATGCGTTCGAACGCGAAAGCCAAACGCCGGACGCCTGCGTTCCGCGTTCTATGAGTGCACTGGAGACAAATCTACCTTCTACTTATTCCTTCTATAACCCGACGTTCTGACGTCCCCGCGCGCTCTCGGTTCCTCCTCTCCCTCACTTTCTGTTCGCATAGTTCGTGTCGTCTACTGATGGATCGCGGTGGAAACAAGGACAGCCCATCCACGCATACTTCGCAGCGTCATGCCGATCTCCCCGCATCTGAATGATCCGCCCTGATGGAAATGGCGGTGACGCGGTACGTTAGCCACTCAGCAAGCTGATTGGTCGATTTGAGCGAAGGACGAAGTGCCGTAACGAGTTTCTCGGCACCACATCATTGGCCCAGCTGAGATTTGCAGCCTACACTGCTTTCCATCTCGACTGGTAAGTGCAGGCTTCACTCTCTCTCTCTCACACTCTCTCTCTCTCTCTGTCTCTCTCTCAAAAAAAAAATTAAAGCTAGCAGTTTTTTTAATGTAAAAAACCAGTAACTGCTTGTCACATATGTTACTACGTACTATAGTAATCGTAAGCAGTAACGGTCAAGCTAGTAACGTTTACTAGGTCGATAAGCTAGTAACGGTTACTAACCACTCTAGTATATTTCACTACCTTATTGGCATTAACTCTCACAAGACCCAGTTGGCGCTAGTCAACGTCCAATTCAAATTTGGTAAAAAGTGATTATCGTTGGGGTAGATTTTTGTTTTCCTCGCTGCTGACACGCACATTTGCATACGTATTAAACATTTAACACGAACGAGGAATTAGAACACACGATACACACGCACTACACACAGGCGACAACACGCTAACCCAATCGCCGCCCCCAATGGCTGCCCCGTGCGTCTTTTATACTGACCATTCGAAAGAAGTCGGTTGGGTCAGTGAACACCTCGTCCGTGAAAGAAGTTAACAATATGGCGCTGATTTCGCACCAATATTGTTCTCCGATATTGTTGCTAAACATTCCAAGGAATGAATCGCTTACTAAGAATTAACAGTACACACAGTAATTATTTGCGACAGTCTATAAAACAGTGTTCGCATAGCTTCCCAGCAGCCATGTTCTCACTTCCCCGCATAGCAGCCGTAGTTACTACCTGTCGCGCATTTGAGGTGATACATATCTAGTAAAAAGGTAGTAACGGTAAGGAAAAGGTAGTAACTGCGGCATTTACTAACTTTTACTGCCCGTCGCACGTTTGAGGTAGTGAATAGTTAGTAAAAGGTAGTAACGGTCAGGAGAACGTAGTAACGGCTGCAGTTATAACTTTTTAATAGCTTTTTTTTTTTTTTAGAGAGAGAGTGTGTGTTCTTCGGAGGCGATATTCGACAAGGCGCTGCAGAACGCAACATGATGCAACGGTGCAAAGGTGGAAAGAGAACAAGAAGCGGACGCAAAGGAAGCAAGACGACACAAGGCCCGGAAGGGTCTGAATTGAAGGACGACCACCGCGGGAGACCCGTCTTCTTTCTCGGGGCAGCGTGGAAGTGCAGCGCACAAACAGGTTACGTCGTGCCGACCACATCGCAGACGCTGCGAGGCCATCCAGATCAATCCAACACCGAAAAATTATTACGTGACTCTGCACCCCGCACGTCTTTGCGCTCCTCCCGAAGGCCACGTGACACTCGCGCGACATTGGATTGGATACGAGGGCCGTCGCAAGGTGAAGCGACAGATCCTTTTTACGGATACTTGTATCCGGCCGTTTAGTGTCCTATACGCCACTCTTGGCGATGACGAATGCAACGCGTCCGGTCAGAGCTCATTACAAGTTATTCAGTCTGTTTGGTTGCCATTTTCTCTTCTTTCTGGCCTAGTTCCCCGAGCGGAGCGAGCGACTGAAACTGCTGACCCGAGCCATCTTATCGCTTGTTCGCCGACATATTCCTGCGACGTTGATCGATGAGGTACAAGCGCGAGAAAAGGGCAGTCAACAAGGTATGTTTGGGACGTGAACGAGCAGTGTTCCGCGAAATGTTCGTCGAGTTGGGCCGGGTCAGAAAAAGAGGGACCAACCAAAGGTATCGAGTAACACGTCAAAGTTAAATAGCTAGTACAAAAAAAAAAAGGAAACCTCAAAGACTTTGAAGTACAAAATATACCAAGTTATGAAGGACAATAAAAATAAAAGCGACCACGCAATACCAACCCCGAACCGAGGACGTTCGCTGATTATTACTACTTTTCTTCGTCAACGATTATATCGTTCCTCCAAAGGGGCACTCAAGTGCTTTTTGTAGAAGCTTGTTTTGATGGCATATTGTTTGTTCGGCTTTACCTTAAAAAAAAATTACCACTTGTTGGTGGCCAGACGCCCAAGTAAACTCACAGCAATAGAAAGAAATACACGGGTACTATCTACTGTTGGCGGTGATGGGGAGGGGGGGGGGGGCATCTTTGGGTCCTTATTATCTCCATAAATTTTGGCCAATCAAAATAGTTAATTGCGTGGAGATTCGGAAAGTTACTCTTGTTGCTCTTTTTTGGAGGCGCTATGCATTACATTTTGACAAAAAACGTCAAATATTTTGGCTGTAGGAGACGTAATACAGCGATTATTGCCGGAAAACGGCGTCCGACGGGGCCTCCTGGTGTCTTCTCCAAGACGCAGAAAGAGGGGCGTGTCTCGATCGTTGCTAAGACTTTTAATATGAAAATCGGCCGTCCGTAACTGCGATTTTGAGGTGGAGGTTTAGGGCGCTTAGTGCCCGTATAAACCTTTTCTTTAACGGCGCCGCCATCTTGAGAATTGCGGCGCCGACGACGCCGTCGAGCGGTTCAGAAGAAGAAATACCGGCTAGTTCTGGCAGCACAGCTATCTGGGTAGGCAACGGTGTGGGTATGGGGGGAACTTGGCTAGACTTGGCTATGGCGGGCTGCAATAACTTGGTTGGAGCTTGTTCGGTTGAATCCAGCTGGCTACTCACAGGCCATCACCTTGCCTCCTCGAGAGAACGACGACGAAGACGGTGGGGTGTTTTGATTGAGTTTCCACAGCGAAGTATAGATGAGCAGTTTAATGTAATCTATGCAGGTAAGCTCTCGGCATTTGATAGCTCCATCTTGAGTGGTGGCATGTAGACTTTTTCATAATTTTCACATACGATGGGGTTTGCAGTGATAACCTAATTAAACCACCTGCACCGGGAATTAAAATCGGTCCTCTTGTCGTAGACGAAGTGGTCGTGAGCTTAAACGTGACGTTGAGTCTGATACGAATCTCTCGCGATTCAAGCTCGCAATCGACTGACTTCATAAATAAGGATTCTTGGGGAAAATGCGAAGCTCGATAACATTGCAGCCACACTCGCGCTGCAGCTTCTTGTGCTCATGGCACACTTTCTGCTATTGTTCTTATGCTTTTTAAAATTATTTATCCTTCCGACGACCACGCAGTGGTAGCCAGTAAATCGTAGATTTTCGGAAATTGCAGCACGGTAAAAAGAAGCACTCAGAACTACCTTATGCACGACGTCCGTTTCTAAGCCTTTTCGCCCATACCCTTTGTCAGCGGGCAATCCAAAAATGCACCAGGTCTAGGGTACGTCAGTTACTGGCTGGTTTGAGGTTATGCGAAAAAGGTCTATATTGAGTTTTTACCGTAAATCACCGATCTCAGAATCCAGTTAAAGGGATGGTGAACCGAAATTTGGATTTCAGAAAGCAATGCAGGAGGTTTAGGCGTGACGCTACAATCCCTACAATACTACTCGTGAGGCGATATCTCAAATCGACGGCCGTATTTTTGAAAAAAAAAAAAAAAAAAAAGTCGAGATTGAACGAGGCCGACGAGGCAAGTGACGTCAAGATATCTCGTTTCCTCCTCTCTTCGTTTCGCCCCCTCAAGGTGGCGAGGCGGAGAAGACGCGAGGCCGTTCCCTCTCCTTCCCGGAGAAACAAGACGTAAACAAATCTGTCAAATGTGCCTCCTTTTTTTTTTGAAAAATACGGTCATTCGTTGGATATATCGTTGTATGAGGTTTATTTTGATGTTTGTAGCATCCCGTTGCACGCTTTTGCCGCCATGCTTTGTGGAATCCAGATTTCGGTTCAGCATCCCTCTAAGTGCAAAATACGCGGTGCGCGGCTTATTAGAGTCATGCCTCTCGCTTCGCTATTTGTTGGTATGCGTTCTTATGAGCTAATGCCGTAATCTCATTTGCTGATGAGCGATAACGAGACCATCAGGACTCACCATGTCCTGCGTTTCTTGAGCTGGCAGGGATTATTGTCATTGCGCTACTGATATATGTCGTAATCTATATTAAAAAAAAAAAAATATTGATGCTTTTGCTTGTTTTACCGGCATTTTGAAGGCATTGAGACCGAACGCTCTTGAGGAATCAGCGAACCATCGCATGTGGAGCGGCACACGGAGAACAGGGATCGTGAACCGATTCTATGAATAGAGAGTTTGAGGGAACCGTTTTTGCGCATCCGATACATTGCGAACTACGCGTGCGCTGCCGGAGAAGATTCGCGCATGCCCAGTTCGTACCGTATATTGGATTCGCAAAAACTGTTCCCTTAAACACCCTAATGCCTTCGACCCGAAGGCCTTTAAAAGTCCCGTAAAACAGGTTCCGTTGGCTGCATTTTAACATCTGTGTGTATGTATTTCGTTCTCATATCACGAACAAAGAAAATGCATCGCAACCTCGCGATCAAGAGCCAAGAGTGTATAGTAACCATTATATTACACAAATACGAGGCGATGCATTCATTCAATTGCTTGCGAACCGATTTGGGCGAAAACTCAAACCGGCCCATCTTCTTTTTTTTTTTTTTTTTTCCTTCCGGATTGGCTGCGCAAACAACTCAGAGGCGAAGCTTGCTGCCTCGTCCTTGCGGAGCAAACAAAATAACCAAAACGAGCACCACCCTGTTGCAGTATACAACTTTGTTTACTCTTTTTTTTTTTTTTTTCATCCCAAATATGCTTAGCTCGTTTTGAAACTCACAAATGCTGATGAGCGCGCGCGTCCACTATCGAGGCTCGTGGCTGTTAAGCCCTTCTCCCCCTCCTCCTGATTTGCATTTTGTATTACCATGAAATTGTAATTAACATTTACAACGTCATCAGCGCCATATAGCTACGCACACGCTCCAACTCGTCTTTTTTTTTTTTTTTTGCGCGCGCGTATTTTGTCGCGCTGCTTTGCCTGCTTTTAAACTTTCGGATGTGGCTCGGGCAAAGGGGCTGTATGAGAATGGAAAAAAAGAAAACGCAACAAAAAAAGTGGGCATTACCAAGTGGAAAGATGACAACACCATGTAACATTTTCCTCGCTTCCGTTCGTACATCATTTAGGAGCATCGTTAATGGAAACAGACAAAATGCCCTCGACAAGAGGACCCGAGACTCGTCGTGCAACCCCAGCAGTCATTTTTTTTTTTTTATTTCGTTAATAAACGTGCGTAAGCCACCCTGTGTTACTAAGATTGATGGTGTACTTTTTTGTTTCGCGGTTGGTTCTCCCACGTTTGTGCATGTTTCTCTTCTTCGGCGCGAATCGTAAACATGGTGCGTATGAAACAGTGTTGCCGGTAACGCGTTACAAGTAACGGCGTTACCGGTACCGTACTCGCTACATTTATTTAAACAGTAGCGGGTAATGTAGTCACGCTGCTTATTTCGAGTGACGTGTAACGATGTTATGTTACTCGTTACATATTCTTCGCAAGACTTCCAAATATTACACTTTACGTTTTCTCGTGTCTTTAGACGCGAGGCCATAAGAATTTCTGAGGTATTTGCGTTTTTTCTTCGCCAGTATATCTAGGCATAACCGCAAAAAAGATACGATAATTATGTTCAGTTTCTGACAAACATAATGTTTCATGAAATATGGTGCTTATAGATACCTGCAGCGTCAAAAGAGTAAAACGTGTTAATTCATATATCATAAGGTTTGTCTTTCTCTCTCTCTCTCTCTCTTTTTCTCTCCCTCTTTCTTGATTTTTTTTATCGTTTTCTCTTCTCTTTTTTGTATTATTCTTTTTTTCTAACGCTGGCGCCGTGCTTAGCATGTATAGACGTCTCAATAGAGCCGTGCACAAGAACTAAAACCGTGGAGGTCAACTTTAAGGGGGTAGTGCCACCCTTTGAATGTGGAAAGAATTTGCACTTTGTATTTTTTATATGGTTTATCCAGGCAGAAGTGACAAAGAAAAGTCGTCACCTTGCCCCGAAAAACTGCTATTCCGCTGCGTAATCACAAAGCAAAAAAATAAAATTATTATTTGCTGATTTTCAGCCACGTGTGGCGGTTACGGGAACCTCAGTGACAGGTCTCTGGGTGCACTTGGAAGTGAACAAAATTTGTCCCCCTCCGCTGCTACACTCGCCGTCAGCACCGCAGCAAACCATCTTTTGCGTCGATCGCTCGCTGCGACCTTCAACGATTCTAATCCTTGAAAAATCGGCTATCGCGGAGGAAGTGGTTGGGGTCTCTGAAGGGAGAAGTAGGACCCAACGGGGAAACCTAGTGGGCGGTTTCTCAGATTATGTCACCCGAAAGACGACGTGAGAGTTGAGAGACACTTGGATGTTCGCTTTGTTTCATTTATATATATATATATATATATATATATATATATATATATATATATATATATATATATATATATATATATATATATATATATATATATAAACTAGCGCGCGCAAGAAAATGAGGTTTTCTGTTCTTCGTTTCAATTCACTGCGGGAAGCAGTGAATCGGCCAAAGTCGGAAAATCATTGCGCCGTCCCTTTAAAGTGAAACTCAAGCGGTTCTAAATTAAAAAGAACACTTAAATCGTCTTTATTTAGCATCCAGGATCACGAATATATATTTTTTTTAATTTAATGCACAGAAACTGCAGTTTTTTTTTGTTTTTTTTAAGTACTCTTCGAAGTTGTTTTTTTTTCCCGGAGCATGACACCCATATAGAGTTTGGGAAACTCCGCTCTCGTGCATCTTCAATTCTTCAACACCTAACAGAGCTATGTACGCCCACTCTTGCTATTTTCAGAAAGGTCAGGAAAAGGCGTCACGACCGGTGTCAGTGCGAGGAAATATACCTGGCACAAGCTTGCAATTGGACGCGCTGTCCACACGAGCGACACGCGCCTGGCGGCCGAAAGATCTGCGTATGATGTAAGGACTGGTCATAGCGCTCTCATGTTTTCTCGCGTTTAGTTACGTCTTCGGGAAAGACGAACGTGATAATCAGATTCACGGGATAAAAATACTCTAAAACTCACCTCTAACTCGTTTCTTTTTTTTTTTTTCAAGAACCTCTTTAGCTTCTTTTTAAGCTCGCGCTGAATAACGTGAATGAATATTGCCAGCTCAGAATAACTCAAACGAACAACAAAAGAAACCATTGGACCGGACGTCTCGGTCCTTTACCTTCTCCCTTATTTCGAATGCATGCCCAATTTTTCGGCAAGCCAAACTTGTTGCAACACTTAGTATCACATCAGATGTGCCGGTCTATTCTCTGCAATCAGAAGTCAGAAAGAATACTTATTTAGCTCTCTTGCTCGCATTTAACGCGTGTTCAGTTCCAATAATTTGACACAGACAAAAAGAAAAGGGATGAGTTTTTAATTCAGCGTTTTCAATATTGTACAGCATGCGCCATGTTAAAAAAAAAAAAAAAAAAAAAAAAGCATGGAGCAATACTGGAGAAGGTTCTGTGCAGTGCCCAACATTATGAATGACCCGTTTCATTGTGTGGGAGGGCTCCCTAGCTGTGTCTTTAATTATCCCGGAAACTGTATTCAATGGACTTCCCGTGCTCACAGCTCGGGGAAACATTTTGGTCGATGTAGCGGATTTAAACTTATAATTTTCGTCTTTCCGCCTATTCTCTATATAATGGGCTGCTCGCTTAAAGGCACGCCACAAAAAACGAATATTGTCCTCCGATTCGACGAGTCAGTACAGGCCACAACGAAAGGGGACGCCGGCAGAGTCAATATACTGCCGATGAAAACAACTGAGAAAGGAAGAGAGAGAGGGGAAAAGTTTGGACTTACAACAACATCCGGGCAAAACCGCGAAATTTGTCTGTCCAATCTATCCTTACACTGCCGAGCACACCGGCCAGAAAGTCACCTTGTACATCCGAAACACACACAAAGAAAGTAAAGCAAACCCGCCGAAGAGGCGGTGCACCACAAAAAGGCTAAAGAGAATCACGCAGCGCCGAAAGTGGCAAGAGACAAAATACAATCGGAAGCAAAATCTAAGGGACCGGAAGTTGAAAGAAGGGGGAGGGGGGGTGAAAGACAGGACCGAATTTCACGACTCAGTGGGAAAACGTCGTTAGCAATGCAACCCCCCTCTTTCATTGGCTTTCTTTTTTTCTCCTTTTGTGGGAATTTACTTTTTTATTTTTCTCTTTTCGCAGTTGTTGTCAAGAATCGCTGGGCGTCTTTGGGTCTTCTTGGCTTTGGCACGCCTCTTTTCGATGCAAAGGATTTCCGTTCGGCGCTAGGCTTCGCCTCATTCGGTTCCTTGCACTCGCTGAGAATTTTAGGCTCCTGTAATCTTACCCTAAGGAATCGTCCAGGGATTTGTCTTCCAATAGACGCCGGGCGAACGTGGTATCAGTAAACACTCCAGCTGTCGTTATTTCGTCGTTTAATCTGTTATTTATTTATTTATGCGATAAGTCATATCATCGATACGTTAAAGGACAGGGGGATGATTATAACTTAAAAGTTTATTTCTTCGTGTATATATATTTTTTTTTTCCCAGGGTACTTTTACGAGCGCAATTCAGTAGTAAAAATATATCGTATAAATAAGCCAATAGACGGAATGCAATGAAGCTTCTTACGAAAGTGTACTTAGGTAGTGCACCAATCATACCCAAGTGGGAAAAAAAAACGTAAAGTTCCTGAGAAAACAAATCCTTTATTTCTTTGCACCGCAAAACAAAACAAAACAAAACAAAAAAAAAAAAACACCTTAACAAACCGCCTGGGTGACGGTACTACTCACAAATAGCAAATGCATAGATGAACAACAGCAAAAATCGAAGCTTTTAGAGATGGACACCCTAATGCAGATCCATGAGATCCCAGCGTGTGTGCACCATATCTGAGTAGCAGCGTTAACCAGACAATATGTTTCCGTTTTCCACTTCGTGCATAAAAAATAACACGTTACTATTTTCTTGTTTTGTGTGTGTGTGTGTGTGTGTGTGTGTGTGTGTGTGTGTGTGTGTGTGTGTGTGTGTGTGTGTGTGTGTGTGTGTGTGTGTGTGTGTGTGTGTGTGTGTGTGTGTGTGTGTGTGTGTGTGTGTGTGTGTGTGTGTGTGTGTGTGTGTGTGTGTTTTTTTTTCAGACATTTACAGGCACAAGATTTGAGTATGATATGAATGCATCACATAAAGTTTGTGATGTTTAAAATCCTTCCCAGTCTCAGGAGTTTAAACATCATGATCAACATACACCAGCTCGCCTGCACCTTGACAATTTTTTACATAAATTTATCTTCGTGAAAACATTCAATGTACTCCGTTCATTTGCTTATTTGCAAGTTTTTTTCCCCCTTTTCTTAATGATTGAATGTAGTGCTCGAGAATTCTCTTTAGTATGCGGAAGTTAGTTCAAGCCAAGTTCGGTCACTATACTCCTATGCACCCCGAGAAGCGTAGTATAAAAAAGAAGTCCGGCTCCTCGCTAAACAATACTAAGTTCTCCTTTCATATGTTGAATTTATATTTGTAGGTGCATCTTAGATTAGCTTTATGTTATCAAGACGTACGCGTTTCAAACGCCAAAATCATCCTTACTTCCTTCGACAAGCAAATATTGTAAGAACTACTTCGCACAGCGCATAAATAATGCGCAAAACTTTTTTTTTTTTTTAATACGACGACTATTGTCGTGTCTGTATTCCATGAGGGCGTGAAGACGAGGCTTTAGAAAGTGCTTCCCCATGGGGCGAGTGTTTCGTGCACAGTATTTTCTAACGCTGCACTCTTGTACCCGTGTTTTAATTTGTGGTGCACACAACCTGTGATATGGGGCATTATTGTAAAATACTTTCAAGCACTTTTCAAAAAAAAAAAAAAATTGGCATGTGGGTGTGTACGGTTGATATCTATCTTAATAAAAAGAAAATTACACCACTGAGACTTTGAATGACCAGTGCCGATAGTCGACTAGTATATCACCGCGCGAAGAACTCTACCTGTGACATTTTGTTTCTGCACGCAAAGAACGACTCGAGCGGACATGTTGATTTGCCGTTCACTCTGCAGAGCTAATGCATCATACAAGAGGGAGAGAAGAGAGAGAGAGACTGCTGGTTTCTTCCTCCTATCCAAATACACTACAATCCACTTGTAACGATACCACAAACGATGTGCTCCCTATGACGATCAGTGTCTAGAGTTTCTAGACCAGAAACGCTCAGTTTTTAGTCCAGGCACAACGATAATCGGTTACAGCGATTGAATTTTCGGGGTTTTTCTCGTGGCACAACCAGAACACAACGCAGAGATGTATACGAGAAGGGTGTACTCTGTGGCCATTGAACAGTCGCAAGACCAGGCAGCAGCATTCGTGACCCATTAGAGATTCCCTTAAAAGGGAGCACGGAAAACTAACCGAGAGCTTGGGCCTGCCTCTCCCCCGTCTTCCAGTCCCAAGGGATAGCGGCTCCGTCCGAAAGTCAATTTACCGGCGTCTCCCGTCCTACGCCAGTTCTCACCCTTTACCCCGAAAACCAAACCGAAACACACATACATACTCCCAAATAAGAGAAAACAAAAATAGGCTCTGTACCAACAAAAAGGCAAACCCTGAACAAATATTTTCTTTTTCTTTCTGCGGGCTAGCCTAAAATAAATAAAATAAAAAAAGGAAGACAAATCTGCAAAACGTCCAAACACCGAAAAACAGATCGAGAAGAAGTGCGATGCTACCGACTTCGCCAGAAAACAAAAAAATGCGGCGGAGGTCGGGCTACTTTCCCGAAACATCCTTTCCAAAATGTTTTCTGGAAAAAATTAATTTAAACGAATTGAATTTGAATAACAAACAAACAAACAAAATAACAAACGTTCGCGGTCGCACAAACAAACAAATGAGCCTCACACCGACTGCCAAAGCGTAGAAGAAAAAAACCAAGAACCATAACCGGGGAAAACGCTACGAGCCAACCAAGCCAATCCAACAACGGGTCAGTCGCATGGCGGCGCTTAGTCACGTAATGCGCTCGCATGGCTCGTAGCGTCTCCTACGGTTCATCGTACAGTGAAAGTGTGAAACGATGTATAAATAAGGGCATAAAGAGGGGGAAAAAGGGAAGGAAAAAAAAAAAACTCGGATGATATATAACCCCGGGACAACACGAGCCCGACAAGAAGGGGGAGGGGGGAGACGGAGAGTCCGAACTCCTTCAGGAGAAGAGGAGACGGGTGTTTGCGACCCCGAGGCTCCATGGAGAACGGGGACTAGGTTCAAGACGAAGCTTGGTTCCTTCGGAACCCGGGTTAGAGGTCCTGCCCCACTTTTTTTTCTTTGTTCCCGTTAAGGACTTCTCTTCTTCCTGAGTCCTCCTCATTAGATAGTTTTAGTAGATCGTTCCGATGACTCTTATAACGATACCCGATGCTCCTCCGCCGCCTTTGCGCATGCATTATCGTTATCGGGAATCATTATCGGGGGAATCGAAGGTACAACCAACACAAAACGGACCGCTAATTTTTTTTTTTCTTTCTTTAAGGCAATAGCCGTTTTTGGCGAGATTTTACAGCGAATACCAGGGTGTGTTTTGTCTGCAGGTCGTGGTCCGCTAAACTTAGCGGAAAATAACGGCGTGACGTCACACTGTGCGCGTCACAGTATACAGCGACTTGGCCATTGCCGCAATTCATTTTCAAAACACAAAAAAAAGAACCGCAGTATATATATATATATATATATATATATATATATATATATATATATATATATATATATATATATATCAGTGTGTCGAACCGAAAAAAATACGGGTTCGGTTACGGTTCAGGTTCAGGTAAATTTATTTTGTTCCGGTTCAGTTCCGGTTTGATTAATTCGATCCGCGAACCGGTTCGCGAACCGGTTCGGGGCGCTGAACCGGTTCGCGAACCGGTTCGGAAATTATAAACGACAAATTGCAACATCAAAATAACAAAATCAAAATAACATCAAAATAACAACATCAAAATAAAAAAATAAAAAATTGCAACATCACGTTCTAGAAACGTGTTATGAAATGAGCACACAGCAGCATTTAGGATTTACGAGATTGTAGGAAAACGAAATCCCGTGACGCGATTTTTTTTTTTTTTGCACAGCCTTCAAATTCTCTTTCTTCCGTGCAAGCCGCGACCAGCACAATACTGGTTCCTTTGTCAAGATTCATGGATGCAGCGTTTATATTCCTAAGACTGAGTGGAGAAGAAAAATATGTGAGCGAGGTGTGTGTCAGTTGACGGCACTTAAAAAGCAAATGGCATTGATAGCACATTCATTGTCAACAGCGCGTGGCCGAACCGTTTTGACATGAGCCGGTAACCGTTATTTTTTTTCCGGTTCAGTTCCGGTTCGGATTCATCGCGATAACAATATAACGGTTCGGGTTCGGGTTCAGTTCCGGAAAAAATACCGGTTCGGTTCCGGTTTTCGGTTCGGTTTGGTTCCGGTTCGACACCCTGATATATATATATATATTTTTTTCATTATACGATGCACGACTTTTGTGTTTTCTAACAAATTAAAGCTAGAATGAATAAGTGCCTTCCTTGTAGGTGGTAATTTGCGGCTTTCTTGTGTTTATTAAAACTTCACAGGCAATCGGGCCCACCGGCCGATGTCGACCTCTATACTGGGTATTTCAGCAAAGACTTTAAAAAATCCCTAGAAATATGCTGTTTGATATTAAAATAAACTCTTTTCGGGAACAAACTGCCAACATCGGCGAACGTCGGGGTTAGCAGAAGAACAAACATGCCAATTAGCTAACTAAGTAACGAAGGTTGACTAAAGTCTAATAGACCATTTTTCGGAATCGAGTCTGGCAACTTTGATCACTGTCATCATCTCATTGTATGGTATCTGTGCCAAACTCATGGCGGCCTTCGTGAGGCTGATGAAGGAAGAAGGTTGAGGATACCAAGCGGAGGCTCTATATTAGACCTGTACGTTTGAGGTGTCGGTGAAACACGACGCACGAATTAGACAGAACGGCTGCAAGTTTGTCTCTAAGCCTTTTAATGGCGGAAATTTAATCGAGGCGCTTACGGGTCGCCGCTTTGCACTGATTATCTCTTATGTCCACATCATCAAAACTTCAACAAATCAGAAAGAGAAAATTATGAGGTGATCGAAGAACCAATTCTCATCTGCCATTAGTGTGCGAAAGTGCCGGCGTCCGATGAAATAGTTTCATGGCCGCCATTTTTGTTTGTCGAAAGTGAAACTGCTTTTTGAGCCACCAGATGGCCCGTTTGAGAATGGCCCGTTTGAGAATGGCCCGTTAAATTGTAATTAGCACAGTTGGGTGAGAAGTACAAACGGAAAGTTTGATGCCGTAGACACAGCGATCTCATATCCGTTTTTAAAACTAGAGAAAAAAAAAGTAATTCT